>VYZP01038768.1:555-11224 GCA_013400635.1 Hypocryptadius cinnamomeus | reverse complement strand
ACAAAGCTGGGGGAGAAGAATGTATCACTGAAAATGGACATGAACAATCCATAAGGAAAGCCAACTCAGCAACTGTGCTGAAGTCAGCTCGGGCTGGATAAAACTCTGGCACCAACTCACAATCCACCCACTCAAAAGAAAAGACTGAGCATGGGCCTAAACAGCATTAGAAGCAGGGGAATAATTTAACCAACAGAATAAGAGAACTGTATAGCCAAGAAGCATTAATTCCTTTGTTTGTAAAAATGCACATATAATGAAAAGTATTGAACAATCTCAGGACTCCCGCCACCAAGAAACCCAGGGTGAAGAAAGACTAACAGGAGGCCACTGGGTCCATGTGTGGTGACTATCTTTCTCCCTCCCTCTTTCCCTCCACTTCTCTTTTCTAGTTTTTCCTATCTCTCTGCCTCACATTCACTGTTAAATAGAATTTGTACTCTTCACTTCAGCATATGATGTCATTTGCACCTTAATTTGGACAGAGGCATTTCTCAGTAATCAGATGTTAACACCTTTTCTGGGCTGCACACCCTGATAAGTGACTAGCAATTGAGCCACAGGATGCAAGACTCTCTGAAAATCCAACCTGGTTGCTTCAAATGAGTCCCCCAGGCTGCAAAGCACATGCAATGTAGCTCAGAATGGACACAACATGCTCAGTTAGTTTTACATCTCTCTTCTCTGACACAAAGCTCTGCAGAATACATTGGGAGAGGCAAGTGGCTATATTGCATCTGAGGTTCTCTCTCACAGTCCTGATTAACACCTTTACAACAGATAAACCAGTTCCACAACCGTGCCTTGAGCGAGTCAGAAATGTGACCATTTCTGTTTGGCCTTGGCTCCCTCCTGACAGCCAGGCTCACAGGGACACTAAAAGAGATGTTGCCAAGGGAAGAGAGCAGCAGCAGTAATGTAGAAGAGAAGTCAGCTGCTCTTCCTCATTGTCAGGTGAAGCAGTGCAAGCATGAAGCTCTGGAAAGGAGGTTGTTTGATCCACTCCACTCTTAAATGCATTTTCAGACATGGCTGGGTTAAACTGCCCTGGAAGTAATGTCCTGAAATCGGGCAGAGTAAAGGAGGAGTTACAGTTGATGGGAGCACGAAAGGTAGAGGAAAAAAAGACAGTGTTTCTTGCATTGAAGTGTAAGTCCTCCTCTCAGATATACAAGCAGTATCATAAAAAATCATGATGAATATTTTTCATATACAGCACATAAACTTGAGTAACCCTCCTTCAGAAAAAAAAAAAATACATTCTCACCCCTGTGGAGCTTTCCTGCCCTCTGATCTCACCCATGGTCAAACTGCTTGACCCTTCTCTTCAGAAAAGAAAGCACAGCTTTGACAAGACCAAGAGTACGCCGAGATCAGGAACAGCCTGGAGCTTACCGCAACAATATATTTACACAAGATGTGCTTAAAAAATAGTGGCTGCCATGGGTAGCAAAAATGCAGAACATTTCTGCAATCTTCTGTAACATCTCTTCACTTGGGCACTTGAGCTCCTGTCCTCTGTGGAAGTCCAGCACCGTGCTACTGAAGTACACTGCATTCATCAGCAATCAAAAAACAGAGGGGGAGAATAACAATGTCACTGCTTCCAATGCTGTGTCAGATCACCACATTAAAAAAAAAAAATCACTGTAATATGACCAGGAGTGCAGACAGGACAAAAGCCATGTCCAAAATTATGATAGAAAGATCAACCTTGCCTGGTAGAAAGCACTCAGGAACAGCTTGGAAGCCTCCATTGTCATTAAGGTGCATTTCAGAGTACAAATTAATTAGCAGGAGTCTTTCAGAAAAGAATTGAATCCTTTATTGGCAGTTCTCCATGTGAAAGCCCTGTCGCCATGGCTGAGAAAGTGACTCAGAAATGAAAATGAGAAAGAGACAGAGAACTGCCACAATATCCAGCTTCCCCTTCAACACCATGCCATCAAGCCATTCAGGCAGCAAATTCTGCTTTTAAATGTTATTGGTCACATACCATTATGTAACTAATATCGTCACATACTACTCCAAGCTGTGCCCTGTTGTACACCTAAGTGACAGAGCATCTCTTAATGTAATGCGGAGTGGAACAAATACAGGAAAAAAAGATACAGATTTTATGGGTAGCATGGCTGCTACCAATTTACAGACTGATTATCCAAACTGATTCATATTTTTATATTTAATACGATTACATTTCCTGCTACCTTCACCCTCCTCCACACTTTTTCCCTTACAGCTCAGATGCTTTTTTTTTTTAATTCACCAAACAGATGCAAAAGCTGATATTTCTCTGCCTACATTTTTCTTGCAAAAACCCTGCAACCTTGTGCTTAATGAGGAGGAGTTTTAGTAGACAGATAGAGAGGTTAAATTGGCTGACAGAGAAAAAAAGAACTGGATAAGAAAAAGATCAGGTTTCCACAGAAACAGAGCCACATCCTATAATATTCTTGCCTTTATGCATTTATTTATTTATTTCAGCTGTATCTGTTCCTAAGCAATAGGTTACAATAATGTCCAGGAATTCAGACTTGAGAAAACTCTGCTTTTAATAGGGGTCCAGATCTTCAGCTGCTATAAATCAGAACAGCTTTGCTGAAGTCAGCATTGCTAATGGCATCAGCATGATTTATACCACTTAAGGATTCAGCCCAAGTGCTCCACCGAGAAATTAAACATAAGGTTTACATAAGAAGGAAGCTACCAGAAACCACTGCATGGGAGTTAGCACATAGATGTCCTCCTTTGTGACGGCTTTTCAGAAAGTAAAGTTTTTATGTAGGTCCCCTGCTTGTATGAGGAGAGTGAGGGAACGTACACACCTCAGCCTGCAGACAGAAAGGCAGAAGGCAGGTCTAACTAGCCACACAAAGGATAGCAGAGGGTTCATTTGGTTTACACCTTCATTTTCCATCCTGACCCTAAAAATCTTCTGAAGAAGAACATGATGCTCTTAGAATTTTAAAAATATGTTGAGAGAAGCGACTTTCAGTTGTCCATTAATCACTCAGCTGCACATGTATTTCTCTCCAAACATTTAATGGTGTGATAAGGAGCTCCACGAGGAACAATGTTTTACCTGGAGCTCAGTGCAACATTGCATTTGGCAGATGAACTCAGAAGAGACTTTGGAAACTGCAGCACTGTTGAGCCAACTAGTTCAGTGGCATTTAAAATTTTCTCTTGTACAACTAAAATAAAAACAAAATCGGTTATGCTAGAATTGAAGAGAGACAAAATCTGACACCAAAACTGTTTCCCACTGCCCACATTTGAAGCTGTGAAATGGATCTCCATGTGGAGTTTTTCCAGCTAAACTTTACTTTCCTAATAAACAGAAACTTAAGCCCAGATCTGCTGAAAAAATTGATTTTTGGAGATTTTGAAGCCTAGCTCCACATCTAAATCATCTGGTTCCAGCCTGTCTCCTGGGTTTGGGTGACCTATTTGACCACCTAGTCACCATCCCTAAAGGTGTTCGAGAAACAACTGCAGCAGCATTTAGTGCTACGGCCTCATTGATAAGGTAGTGATTGGTCAAAGTGTGGACTCAATGGTCTTGAAGGTCTTTTCTAGCCTAAGTAATTCTGTGATTCTGTGAAAGGAAGAAAAATCATTTCTTGCAGCGCCACAAAACAGAACCATACATTCAGGTAAAGATATACATCCTTATGCTCTCACTTCAGGGTTCTTTTTTCCAGAGCACCACAATTCCCCCCACTTTAGCAATAGCCACCTTTTAAGGACATCACTGTAGCACTGCAGAAAAGACCCAAGAACACAATTAGGTGTAAAACCCCAACTGTAAAAGAGCAGACAGCTCAGCCCATCAGTCAGCCTGATTGCCCAACACTGTTTGCTGAGCCTGGCCACAGTGGAAAGCCAGCAGAGGCCCCAGTCATTCCTGCCATCCCAATGCACTGCCAGCCCCAGCTCCTCCAGCAGGGCCCAGCCGTGCTCCCCTCACTGCTGGCAGGCCAGCTGCCAGCACCCTTCACTTGAACAAGTCCCTCTGCAGATCTCAAGTTCATTCATTTTAGTGTTTCCCTCTGACAAGATGGTGAAGCATTTCTAACATGCAGCAATGAAGGTGGTGTCCACCAGGGAGGTCAGAGCAGCCAAGCAGAGGAGGCACAATAGGGAGACACCTCGCCTAGAAATCAAAGAGCTTGTAGGAACACTGCAAACCACCTCCTCAGCCACACACAGTCAGGACTCAGCTTTTTTTCTGGCCACTTCCTCCCTGTGATCAAAGGCGACAAAGAATTGCCTTCAGCAGAAGAGGCGTGTGAAGGGCTTCCTATCGACTGGCTGCCTCAGCTGCCATCTCCTGCTCCGTGTTTCATCACTTCAGGGGGGAGAGAAGGAGACAAGAGAGAGAGAAAAACCTGAGGAAACCCTTCCCATATCATTCTCTCATTAAAAGTTTGGATGATCATTGTAAAGCTGTAAAGTCTTTTAAAAAAAGCTGATATACTTAACAGCAGCAGTAAAAATTTTTACAAAATAATAGCAATATTTTAAAAAATATGTTTTATCCCAAGTTACACAAAATTACCCTGGCTGCACAACACAATAGTTTTCCTTTGATATAAGTCTTACCTGATTTCTATTTTACTTCAACTCTAGCCAGTAATACCGTGCCACATTACTAAAACTTTTATCTAACTCCAGCCTGTAACAGTCTTACCATCATTGTCTCACAATAAACCATGAGAGCTTTCTGGATTACCCCAAGTTCTCCTAAAAGTCAAGAAAACACAAAAATGAATTTTATTATTATTGTCACCTGAGATTTTTTCCTTAATTTCATTTTTCAGATGTCTCCGTCATAGAGTCACAATAATTATAATAATTTTTGCTCATTGTGTACGTGATTATATTCTTAGCAGCAGTACCTGCCTAAATGCTGACAAATCTATTTTGTATTATGACACTTTTCTTATGTATTATCAAACCTAAATTCCTCCAGCAATTAAAGAACTAGAAGCAAAAATCATTTTTCAAATGTTAGAAATGTAAGTACATGCTTTTTGTCAATGAAAGCATGTGGATTGGCTGTAAACCTCTCTGAAGAAACTGTTTCTCAAATTTATAGTATCATAATTCTACTTTTCAGAATCTCTGTTGGTATGATAATGCATGTCATTCTCCTCCTTAGAATCAATATTTTGATTATTTTGTGGGTTATAACTGATGTGCAATCATCATCTGAGTCACTAAACACATGTTGCTTATTCTTGCTTCTGAGATATTTTGAGTTAAATTTCCAGTGCTCTTTGGTCACCACGTTACATAGGAACACTTGTACAGCATTGAAAACTTTTATCTGTGCTTATTTTTCTCATAATCTTTGTTCAAGGATCTATTTAGGCTTGATTTTATTGACCCGTTGAAAAAAAAAAGAAGTGTTACTAGGTGTGGGTCTTGCTGCTATGTTATTGAAAAACTGTTTGGCTTAGATCTACTTTGCGTCTCTCAGCAGTTTTTATTGATATCTCCTGGTCACCAGTTCTGCAGGACTTTCTTCATCTTCACACAGTGCTGATAACCAGGCGTGGTCCATAAGCTGTGAAAATGCTCTGGTACAACCATTTATTGGCTGCAGCAGTCTCATCCCAACCACATGCCAAGAGGGCACTTTCAGCAGCGCTTGCAGTCTACACCATGTCTCTCTTTCCTTGTGTGGTTTCTATATGGACTCACTGAACCATGCTAATGCCCAGAAAACAGATCCTATTAAACACTTTGCTCCATCTTCAAACAACAACATTTACCAAAAGAATCAGAATGTGTTCTGCATAAGTTCATTTTCTAAGATTCTATCAGCTATTTCTGCTCCCGTAATGGCCGTCTGGTCATATGTCACTGGGGAAGAGTCACTTTCAAAAGCAGAACTCTTCTCTTCTTGAAATCACCATGCCTCACTGCCTTATCTTTGTTGCAGTCATCAATATCTCCTCCCCAGACTTACTCTACAGCAGCCAAATAAGTGGATTATATCTATTCAGTTCTTTCTAGGTGTAACCAGCTGTTCTCAAGCAGTTCCAATGATATTTCTAGATATCACTGGATGGTATTTCTAGAGAGCTAGAAATCTGCTGGAACAAGAAATGATTCCTTTTATCATGTCTATTTTGTCATACAATGCTTCACTGCTCAGCAGTAAAGTAGTACCTTCTGACAATTCCAGTTCAAAAATAAATCCTTTTGTAACACTTAAAATAAGTCTATATCTGGTGTTTTACCAGCTACTAATCTTTTTTTAACAAGAACACTTAGAACAGAATGTCTACCATTTTTGTGATGCATGTGGGCATTTGGGAAGCTTTCTAGTATAGATATGGTTTTGATATGGTACAGAAGTTCAATTTATCACTTTTAAAACAGACTCACAAAAGAGAATTTTGTCCCATTCTCTTTCTTAAATGCCCAAAACAATCCCATCATAATTGGACTATACCAATGTCAGAAACACAAAATTCTGGCACCTTTCACTACCAGCATTTTCCAGGTAACCATGCTTTTGGGTGTCAGAGTTATTCTCCAAGGCCATAGTTGATGTGTGAAAATCAGTCATTACACCAAGCTCCATTGAAATACACTTGGCATGCATTATCACAAGCATTAGAGATTAGAGATTTATGTGCTTCTATTCCAAGCAGGCAGATTTCAAAACTGGAAAGTGCCAATGGCTCTGGGCACGTTTCAGAAGGCCCGTCTGCAAATTCATGCTCTGCAGTGGCAGTGCATTGGCACATGTATCTTCTGAAGTTGTGCAAATAATTCCATTTCTTCCTTATGAAAAATGTCCACTGGCTGCCTCTTCTTCTCTGCTTAGCTCCATAGATGAGACATTTTATCTTCAAACCCCCAATAAAACACTGTGTGTATTGTAAGCTGCACAAAAATTTAGCAGCTCAAGTAAATAAAAACAGTAGTAGCAGATGTACAAATGAAATGGTATCCAACTTCATTTCACCAACCATCTTGGAAAATCAACTCATGCAGAAAGGTTATTGCACACAGAAAGACTGAGTTACATAGATAAATCTGTTTGACTCAGAATTAGGAATCGTTATCAAGCTGGTTAAGCACTGCTTGGTAAACACAGTTGGCCAAGTGCCTGGAACTGTCAATTTTCCCACCATGCACAATGGGATCAAGACAGAGAACAGAAATCGAAAGGTATAGGCTCTTCTTTTCACCCAGAATTATGTGATTACTGTTTTCTATTCCTCCTGTGCAGATGCTGGGAAAGTAGTACAGAAGGGCAAGCTCTCACATACTGAATAGGCAAGAACAAATTATTTGATTTCTTTAAAGTGTGCAAAGGCCATCTCACAATTGGGGATCCTTTGGGATTTTTTCCACTATTTATTGACTTCCTGGATAAAAATGCAACTCCTCCTTTTCTAGGCTCTGTTTTGGTATTAGAATAAAGGAACTTGAGATAAAACTTCTTTAAATTGAAATACAAACACCCTCTTCAATGCTTAATGCAGTGGAACAGACCCAGTATAAAGAACAAACACACACACCTTTCCTGAGGGCCCTCATGTGGATGGATGAGCTTTGCACTGATAAAACCAGTTCAGATATTTCTTGTCTGGAATTGTTGAAAAGCTTTATCAAACAACCAAAGCACACTAAAACTTGATCACAATAACCTGAAAACAGCAGGCATAAAACAACATGGCAACCCCTCCATCACTATCTCAACCTTCAGTGGCTGCATCTCCACAAACACAGGACCAAGGTCAGAGGTCATTAGTCATGTGGCTCACCATGAGCTCTTTATGAATTAAACTATACGTATGGTGACTATGTATTTTCTTCCAGTTCCTACCTGGGTGCTTTCTACAGCTCAAGCATATTCTAACCCAGTGTAATTTTTCCGGAACTTTATCCTTCAGAATAACTGATTAGCTCTTACTGTCTTGAGCTGTGGCTTCTTCTATTTCTTTTAGGGTTATACTGTACCACCATTGTCAACTAGGTATGCTCTTTCCATGCAGAGGACTATTTTCAATAAGGATTTTTCTTTGGTCCTTCTCTCATTTAACCCACTGAAGACACCTAAAAGTAGCTAGTCTGCACTTCACACTCTTCCATTTTTGACCCACCATTTTAGGAAGATTTCTTAAATCCTCCATGTGCCATCAAAGAATCATGAAATGGTTTTGGTTTTAAGGGACCTTAAAGATCATCTAGTTCCAACATCCCTGCCATGGGCAGGGACACCTTTCATTAGACTCAGAGCCCCATCCAATCTGGCCTTAAACACTGCCAGGGATGTCCATCTGAAGAGAATTAATTCTTTTTAGAGGAAACAGCTTCCTGCTCTTCTCTTGGTAGCTTGAGTTCAGCCAAATCCAAAGTTTTATTGTGCTTTTTATCTTTCTTTGCAAATGGGATGTGATTTTCGCCTAGTAGCCCATTCATTAAAAGCTTTTCCAAACCAGTGCATCTCTCCTGGCTCAGAAATGACCATGAGCCAGGTCCAGGGCTGGCACAGCAGATTACGAAACATGTGAGTCACTGTCCTGCCAGGCAGCATGGCAAAACCTCTATTAACACATCATGTTAATATAAAAAGAAGCCTCTTCCAGATTTTCCTTTCCTATCCTAATATGCCACTCTGTCCTTTATTCCTCACTGCCTCCTCTTCCTGCCCTAGGGAAATATCTTATTCTGACAGTTCCTATAAGTATTTATAATATCCTTGACCTTTAGTTTGAAGATTTTGGTAAGAGTGTTAGGTATCACCACTCACTCCAACTAGTGCTCTTTCTGGCAGTCCTCAGGGAAGGTGATCCCTCAGAATCTGTCCAAGATTCACAGATCTTAGGCTCCTCCCATGGCCTAAAAAAATTATCTTTTTTATTGCTGTGAAATACTTTAACCACCTTGAAGCCACAGCAGTTGATGGACTGGATAAATTTATGCAGCTTCCCTTGGAACCCTGGGGCAGAGCTGCACAGATGTGCCCACTGCATGAGCAGTCCCCTACTGCTCTTTGTTTGGTTTGAGCCTTGCTCTCTTGAGCCTCACTGCATGCACTTTAGCTCTCCCACTGGCACAAACAACACACAATCAATTCTTATAGACTTTACTCAGTGCCTTTCAAGATTTTGCCGTGTCTTTTCCAGACTGAAGAGCCTTGTTTATTTAGTCATCTTTGCTCACCCCCTTTGCCTTTGAATCCTTTCTAGTTCCACTACATTGTTCCTGAGACAAGGAGATGAGAAATGCGTATGTTAAAGATAGGAGTGAACCAAGGTTATTTTCTGCTTTGTTCTTTAATCCTTTCTTGGAAATTCCTAACATTTTAATTGCTTTTCCACTAAAAAAAAAAAATGCTTATGATTTGAAGGATCTGTCAAAACTCCAAGACCTTGCTCCTGGGAGCAACAGTTAGCTCATAGTCCATAAACATATAACCTGATGCTGGGGTTTTTCTCCTATAAACACATCTTTCCACAGCCTGCAGTGGCAGAGCTACAGCACAAATAACGTGGGAGTCACTGCACTTCTAAGTCTCCATTTCTCCAGTGTGCACTTACAGCATCCTAGAGAGGGCCAGAAGTGAGGAGTGCTGCTTTCTAGCTCCAGCTCCAAAGTAAAACAAATGGACTTAGTCTAACCACAGATTTACAGTAAAATGGGGTGAGGCCACAGACATGGGTATCAGGATAATTCACATCTCCTTCTCTACCAGATGAGACAAGAGTGAGCAGATTCCACCCACATGCCACCACTGCCATAGAGTTCACTAATTCCTGTGTGGAAGATAAAAAACAAACACATCAAAGACAACATTTTGACTCAAGAATAGCTTAAAGTCTTAGGAGACAAAGAAAGGAAAGAAAAAGCACATGGAGTGAAGTGACCTCACAAGGATATGCAGCAAGCCAGAGAAAAACAAGGAGAGGCAGATCCTCCCCTAAACCATGTAAGAGTCATTTTTGCTGCCTACTCTAACCAAAAGAGAATAAAATATTAGGGGAACTTGACTAACCACTTGTTCCTCTAAAAACAAAACAATTAAGCTGGTACGTAAAAAGAAAAGATTTCTACAGAGAGGTTGCTTTTCTGTTCTTGCCACTCAAGCCTCCAGCCAAAGCGATTGCCTCCCAGAGGCAATCTCTGCTCTCACATCCTGCTTAACAAAGGATTGTCCAACACACATCAAAACCACAGACTCAAAAAATGAATGGAAACTTTGCCTATAGGCAATAGGAGTGAGACTAGAAAATTGGGAAAGAAATAAACTTATAAATATTTGAGATACTCTTTTTATTTCATGTTTTTCCCTTTTTTTTTTTTTTTGTTGTTTTTCACTCCTCACTCTTCTCTCATCCCCTCCCTATTCTCCCCCACTTTAGTATACTTAGCAAAGCACCCGTGCCAAGCAACTTCAAGTGGAGCTGTGGCAAAAAAAATTTACAGCGTGGAGGAGCCAAGAAAACATCTCCATTCTAAGCTGCACGCGGGCGTGGGCAGACTCAAGGTGTCATATCAGGCTGTCGAATAAAGTATGAGCGGACAATAGTGAATCAAAACCCTTTAAATGAATTGTTTTGTTTTCCCCCTCTGCCTGGTAGGTGCACCTGTGCTGCAGATGATATACATCTTTGTTTTCCTGCTTAATATTCAGCACATG
>VYZP01038766.1:0-12771 GCA_013400635.1 Hypocryptadius cinnamomeus | reverse complement strand
CAGGGCTCCCTTTACAGGACCATGCATATTAAGGAAGTGGTGCATGTCTTCATTCCCCTTCCCCTCCTGCCTTTTTGGGAGGCACCCTCTGGCTCTCACAGCATGTCTGCAATTGTGAAATTCTTCAAGGCTTCTTAATACCTAACACAAACACATCTCTTTTTTAAAGGCAGTAATGCAGAATCCAAGGGAGGATGCAATGTCACAGCACACAGTTGTCTGTTGGCAGTGACTATTCCTGTTCTTTAGATAAAAGGAACTGCTGGGGTTTTCTGTGTTTTTCTTAAGCATTCAGAGGATAAAATACTGTTTAGAATTTACTGAGCAAGGAGAACAGGGTTTGTATTTGCTATAGAGCTGCTAAATAGACTTTTCAAAGGCTGTGTATCGTATTCAGAGGCACAATACATGACACATCCTGCCATCACAAGTGTGGGAGCATATTTAAGTCTATCTCAGCAGGCTTTTTATGTCTTTATGTCACTTTTTCAGCTGAACTCAGTTGGCTGCTTCTCAGCTGGGAGAAGTAGTGAATGTGTATGCTTGTCTCTAGGACTTTCTCTGCCCTTTTCCATCTCCCTTAACAGAACTTTTGCTTTTGACTCTTAAAAGCCCAGTACACAACTCCTGCTGTGGCCAAGGGATTGAAATCTGGGAATGTCCAGGCACTCCTCAGCAAGTCAGTGGGAATGTTTGCTGTTCCCTGTCTCATTAAAGTGTGGGTGCTATAGCTGCAAGTGCTGGAGGCTGGATGTGTGCACCTGTCACCAATATTTCACTAATTTCTCCACCTCTTTATGCTCTTCAGGAATGATGTTATGAGCCTTTAAACATGTGTAAACTGCTTTATGTGGTGCAGTCCATGTTTGCTCATCAGATTTCTTCACTCATGAATCCTTCAGGTGTTACCTGTGTCTGTCTTGTTGTTTGATACATGAGAGGAGGTGCAAAGGGAAATTCTTAACTTGCTGTTTGAGTTCCAGCTGTCCTCAAACTGTGCTGCCATCAGTGGGAATGTGCATCAGCCTAGAGATTGTTAATTGCTATAGGTGAAGCAGGGATAACTTTATTGTAAGTCTGTGAAATATTCATCTCCTTACTATATTAGAGACTGAATAAATATTTTAAAGTCTTTTTTAAAATTTACTGCAATGCATAATAACAAAACACAACAATAACAAGTCATCATTCACTAGATTCTTCTAGTCAAATGGTTTATGGCACACTAATCAAAATAAATTCCTGACAAGACAAATGAAAGCATTTACTGATCTCTTTTTTCCCAGATTTGCCATGGTGGCTGCTTTTAATTCGTCAGAAAGCATTGATTGGCAAACTTCCAGGAGATCATGAGGTGTGCAAAATAACCAAGATTGCAGTGATTCCACTTTCTGAGACAGAACCTCAGGATCTGGAACTGGAGGTATGGCCATCCTCAAGGAACTCTGACTGTCCCCCTCCTGCTTCAGTGAAATAAGAGTCAAATGCCTCTTGTCTCTTTCTCCTGGTATAAGCAAACACCTTGAATATTTTGTGGTTTTTTTAAATATTGTTTTTTGATAAAAAGTATTTTTTTAAACAGAAATCACAAGTTCTGTTGGGGAGGGAAATTGCAACAAAATAATACCTAAATTTCATAAAGATCATTGGGAATGCCACATAAGAATAAGATTTACTGAACCAGGAGCAAGTATATTTTTTAATGGATTCTCTTGCTTTCATCCCATTTTGGAATCTTAATTCTATAACTTGGCTTGAAGGGAAATCCTTACTTAAAATGTTGCAATTTTTTTTCTAAAAAAGAATGGATAAAGGAACAAAATAAAAATGAGTAGTGCTAATTAATTTGGGTGGAAAGTTGGGGTGGGTCTGGGTACTCAAGCCATGTCAAATTGAGGCAGAGTCTCACAATCACAGGAGAAAATGCCTTTCATAGAAGAGTGAGAATCAGGCTATGGATGGAAACATGCATGTTCCCCCTCTATTTCAGTGTCTCCCCTAGGTTTGTGGACATCAAAGTCTTGCTTTTGTAGATTTTCAGTTTTCTTTGACCTTCCTAAAGAGTATTTAAATGTTGGCTTTAATTCAATGTCATTATTTTAGCTTTGTAAAAAGCACCATTTTGGGATAAACAAGCCAGAGAAGATAACACAGTCCCCAGATGATACAAAATTCCTGCTGAAGACTCTTACTCAAATTAAATCTAATGTGTCTGCTCCAAATAAAAAGAAGGTAAAGTTTTCTGCTGTTTCCTTCTTTGTTCCAAAATGTTGAGTTTTTAATTCAAAGGTTTTGATGGATGGAATACAAAGACCTTCAAAAAATTGCAGAATGTGGAGCTACTGTCTTGATGCCCAGTTTAATTTTTTTGATTACTTAGCTGTGGCTCTTTTTACATAATTTTGACAGAATTACATAATTTTGACAGAATTGCTAACAGAGTTCTTTTTTACTAGGATTAGCTTCTAGTGAGGTTCTAAACTTCTAGAAATTTCTTTGCATAAGTATTTCTTATAATAGAGAATTGGACACAAAATTTGGTTCCTCAGAGAACACCATACAATTTCATCTAACTGCTTTTATCCAATAATGACTTGGATTAGGAAGTGAAAACAATGGTTATTAAAATTAGAATTTTGTTTCTCAGGCTGCTGTCTCTTGTGTTTATCTTTGCTGGGAGTTTTAAGGTCCTGCTCATCACTAGGAAAGTGCTTGTCCTCCAAGGTTAGAAATGGAAAATATGACTGGAGTCTTTTTGACTCACAGAGAAAGACATGAGAGCCATTATTTTCTTTCAGATTAGAGAAAGCAAAGAGAAAGAGAGACTGGAGAAGAGATTATTGGAGGAGTTGTTCAAAATGTTCATGGATTCAGACTCCTTTTACTACAGCCTGAGCTATGACCTGACAAATTCTGTGCAGAGGCAGAGCGCGTGTGAGAAAACCAACCTACCCCTGTGGCGAAAAGTGAGTGTTTGTGTTTGTTTGTTTGTTTGTGATTGTTTCTTCCACGTGGGGCATGAGCTGTCCAGTAATGGCCATGGTCCAAACCTGGCTGGTCACATTTTACAGCAGCTGAACACTTTGTCCTGTAACCAGCTCAGGTGCAAGGAAGCAAAAGTCTGCAGCAGCATGACCTGAAGTGTTTTATTTAAAGCTCTGACTTGTCTGTACAGGTGTGGTGAATAAACTGATGGACACTGGTGTCCTTCCCACAGATACTGCCAAACCTAACTTGTAATACTGCAAAAACTGCCCTTTTGTCTTCTGAACAGGTGGATGACAGATTCTTTTGGAACAAGCACATGATTGAAGATCTCATCAGCATTGATGTGAGTCGTATTTCTAAGGTGTATTATGAGAACAGTTCTTCAGTTCTTTTTAGTTGAGATGTTTGCTTAAGGCCTTGCAGGGGTTTGGTTACAAACCTGCTTGGCAGACAGGTCAGGATCAGGGCTGTGCCTTCTGTAGCTGAGCAGCTGGCACTGCCTTCTTCCCCCAGCCAGCCTGTGGTCATTGCTAAGGAGTGAACTTCAGCTGAAATAAAACATTAATAAAGCAGTGTGGAACAACTTGGTGGCATGTGTTTGTGCTGATTTCTGAAGGTGAAGTTATGTTTTTATGTGAAATGGATTATCCCTGAACAGAGCTGAACTTGATAATGAGGAGGAGCCAGGAAAGAAATAACCTCTGAATTCCCGAGTTTCCCTGAGATAAGATTTTGGTCCTCCACAGTGGAGGATGGTGTTTTGTCTCTTTGAGCACAGTAGGTGATCACTGTAAAACCAGTGTAGAACAAGTTGTTCTCAACATCTGTCCAGAGTAAATAAAACCTTTTTTCTGGCAAATGAGCACATAAAAAAAGCAGCAAACTACCACTCTTTCTTCAGTATATGACCTTCCATCATTTTAAAATAACCTCGTAGACCAAGGACCAAGTTGCTAACTTCTATATGCCAATTTAGGCTAAGTCTCATTTTCCTTAGGGGTGACAGCAGACACTTTGCCTTATGCCCTGCTCCTCTTCCATGGATAATTACACATAAACAAATGGTTATGGAGTCACAGGAGAGTAAACCTCTGTCCTCTCTGAAAAGTTGTGTGTAATGCAGGAGTTTAATGAGTTGTATTTTTCATGTTACAAGATATAAATGGATAACCCTGAGTTAGTGGGGAACTTGGATCTCGATTCTGTTTAAGAAATCAATGTTTTAGGGTGCAGAGCCATGAACCAGGTGTCTTAAGGACTAGATTAGTCCATATGAAGCTTTATACTGTTATGTGTTGCTGAAAACAGGCTAACATCTACCTTCCTGTATAAATGTGATACAGTATGTGTTCACACAGAGATTTTAAAACTGCCGTAAAGCAGAAACTAGGTCGAAAAGTTGCTTTCTTCCTTCCTCCTGATTTAAAAGCCCTGATGAAGGAAAAATGCTGCTATCTCTTACAGAAATAAGGATATGGCAAAAATTAAAGCATGAAAAACATGTGAAGCAACTGCTTTATTAACATCAGAAATGGCAGAAATAATTGTAGATAATGTTGGACCAACAGGAAAGTAAATGCTTTTTGTACCCTTCAGAATGCTGAAGTGGACTTCTGGATAATCCCCATCATTCAAGGATTTGTGCAAATTGAAGAACTTGTAGTAAACTATAATGAATCTTCTGATGATGATAAGAGCAGCCCTGAAACTCCTCCTCAGGAATCATCTTGTGTAGATGACATCCACCCAACCTTCCTGGTGGCACTCATCTCCCGCCGGAGTCGGCACAGAGCTGGTAGGCAAACACAGTGCAGGGGGCTGGGGTGTTCCTGAGCACTGCAGGGGGATGCAGCTGGTGGAAGTGGACAGTGCTGAGTTGTTGAATCTTTGCTTGTTTTTCTGCCAAGGTCAGGATTAAATTGTGAGATGGTATTTCTTGTTCAGACTCAGATGTTTGTTAGTTCTGATCTCTGTTTCAGTCTCACAAACCCTGAGTTCTACAGCACTTCACTGTAACAGACTAAAAATGGAGCTCCATCTCTCTCTCTACAAGGCCTTTTAAGGATAAACTGTCCAATTAAGAAATGACACCTAAATTATTTTTACTTTTAACCCAATGACCAACCACCCATGCCCACAATGCAGACTTCTTTATCCTATTGCACAAAATCACCCAAACCCATGGAGAAGAAGGATCAGCCTTCACCCTAAAACCTCCATCTTGCTGTATACATATTACGATATTCTAAAACATTGAACTCTGAGTTTTCCACCCTGTGATATCACACACTTCTATCCAAACTCCACACCCACAATCCCAGTGCTATCATTCCACTTTGGAAGCCTTCTCCACAGCCTCAGGTGAATGCAGTGTTCTCTTGGGGGTCAGTCTGTCAGCACAGAAAGTCTGAAATTCTCAGCAGCCAGGGTTCCAGCACTGAGTTGCTCAGCAGATGGCCAGCCCCTGTCAGTCTGCACTGCAGCCTTCCCTGCTGGGAGGAGGGAGAGGAGAGGCTGCAGTGCCTGCAGCACTGTACAGCAGCCAGCCCAAGTGACAGCTGAGTGAGCTTCACTGGTCTGCTCAGGAGCACTGAAGGCATCCTTGGAGGTCACATTCCTGAGGTGAAGTTCCATTTTTGCAGAGATCCCCCTGATTAGGACCTTGCTTATAACTCTGTGCTGATATATTTCAGTAGGCTTGGATGGGAGTTAAATTTTCAAAGGTCTTTGAGGGCTTTGGCAGCAGCTGGAGAGGCTTGAAAAGCCACATGTGTGCATGCCTGTGTCCCAGGAGATGTTCATTAGGGGCACGGTGTGAAATGTGACCATGCTTTGGTCTTGTACCTTATTTGCCTCAGAGTAGCAAGGCAAACAGAAATTATTCCCTGTCCTTAGGATCTCAGAAAGAAAGATTGAATCACTTTACAGCTTCATAAATCCTGTTCAACTCCAGGCTTTTCAGTCCATCTGATTTTTATGAAGACACTTTCCAATGTCTCCAACTCCTTTCTTACACAGCTGGGTTTTTAACATGTCAAAAAACCCAGAAAAAAAACCCAACCTGTTGAGCTTACCCTGCTATAGGACTGTAGCTTTTTACCACAGCTCACTTGAATGCATTTAATTCAGTTCCAAGGAAAGTGGTTTGTCAGAACAACTTGGAGTAAATACTTGGGGGTTTCAGAGTAGTACCTAGTTTGTAGTCTGCCTTTTTCATACTAAATTGTTACACAGATACAGCAACTGAATTCTAGCGGGAAAATTTCTTATTGATTCCTTTTTACTATGAATATCACTTTGCTCATCTGATTTCTAGTCCAGAGCATAAACTCTGTAGAATTTTCTCATATTTGCTCATCTGATTTCTAGCTCAGAGCATAAATTGTGTAGAATTTTCTCCCCCTCTGATTAAAGGCTGTAATGTTGCTCTGATAATTTCTCTGTAAAGATCCCTATTGTAGGTATTTTACATTCCTTTCCTTTCCCTACTTTTAACCTCTTCCCATCTATGCTGTCAAGGTTCAGCTCAAAAATTTGGTTCAGTGCTACTCCCAGACATGGAACTGAATTTCCATGACCTTGAATATTTTTCCAACTCTTACTCCTTCCCTGTTCCTTGCTACCACCTTCATCCTTTCTGAAATAATGATGTGCTCTCCTTTGAGTTCAAGGACATGCAACCACACTTCTGTTTAATGAGCAGTTCAGAGCTGGGTAGGCATAAAACTGTAGTCAGAGGAGTTTTATCTCTTCTTAATGTGCAGAATTAGTTACACAGGTTAAAACAAGGAGGGGAAGGCTTCTGCTTTGTGGAACATGCAAATCCTCTCGGGCTGCTTGTGGGATCTCTGTGAGAAGTGGAGCCTCTGCCAGTAAAAGTGACCTTTAGGTTCATGGAAAATAGTGAGCACTAAAGTAAAACTTTGTCCTAAGTGTGACAGAACAGGAAGAAATGTGTCTTTTAAGATGGACCAGAGTATTTGTGACTTTTAATCTGCCCTGTCCTGTCAGCTTACATTCTGCTGCACATAGTGTATCAGTAAATAAACTTTATCCATATAGTCAAAATAACTTTTGAGGAATAAACTAGGATAGGAGTGACTTCTACCATTGATCATGGATTTGGGTAGAACTCTGGTTTTGGGTTAGCATTGTCAAAACCAGCAACGTAAATTATTAATGTTTAAGACAAATACTTTAATGTGACTTGGCCATTCTCATTCCCCCAGGAATGCGCTATAAGCGGAGAGGTGTTGATAAAAATGGAAATGTGGCAAATTATGTTGAGACAGAGCAACTGATCCATGTCCATAATCACACCCTTTCCTACATCCAGACACGAGGCTCTGTGCCTGTTTTCTGGAGCCAAGTTGGATACAGATACAACCCACGGCCCCGGCTGGACAAGAGTAAGTGTTTGGGTGAAAAACCTAAAAATCAGGGTTCCCTGGAACTCTTCTTTTGGAAGAGATGTTTGTGTGGGTGTGGTGCATATGTAGAAGGACGAAGCAGGCTTATTAAAAGTTAAATTTTTGTCCCATCTCCTCTGCACAAAAAGCAAAATGCAGCAAAATTCAAGAACGTGTTTGCTTATAACAGCAGTGTTAAAGCTGAGCAAATTAATGAAAGACCTTTAAAAGTAATTTTGTACTATGTGCTACTATCTTTAAGCTAAGGTACCTTGGTTTTTTAGAGTACAAATTTGGGCATGATTTAATACATCAGACAGGATTTATTGCTGAACAGGCTGTTTCTGTCTAACACTTGTAGGTGAAAATGAAACCGTGTCCTGTTTTCGTGCACACTTTGAAGAACAGCTGAAAAATTACAAAAAGCAGGTGAGTGCTAGACAGAATAGTAATCTCATGAAAATGCAGGGGTTGAAAGTTAATATTTTTAGGTTGTTTTTCTTGGTGATGTGTTGTGGGTTTTTTTAGAAGCTTGTTGACAATTGGAAGGTTGGTACATAAATAGAATTTTACTTCAGGTTTTTCAAATATACTTGTGAGTAACCAGTAAAACCCAGGAATAATTTATGGCAATGTTTAAACCCTATTTCTGTGAACCTGTCCTATGCATTCAGAGCTTCTCTCTATTTAAATTTGTGTAGGCAGGGATCTGTTTGAGCTTATTTGTCTTAGGATTGCTATGAATCTTTAACTCTTGAGCTATTTGTTATTGCATGGTGTAAATCTAAGCAAGTTGTGTAGCAGATGTAACAGATGAGTGTTAAATAATTAAACTTTTGAACAGGTTATTATTAACTTGGTGGATCAGACAGGCAGAGAGAAGATTATTGGAGATGCTTACCTTAAACAAGTTCTTCTCTACAACAATGCAAATCTGACTTATGTTTCATTTGACTTCCATGAGCACTGGTAAGAAACCTTTTAGAAATGTCACTTTGCATCTTTTTTATTGGCATGGAAGGCAAGTAAAAATGAGGAGAAGACTCATTATTTCTACTTCTGCATGAAACATTTTTTGGACAACAATACAGTTTCTAAAATAAAGCACTATAAAACTTAAAGCTTGGGTAACCAAGCACTGCTGTTTGTGATGTTGTGTCCCTGACCTGTTAAATATGCAGCTACTTATTGGGCAGAGCTTAATTGTCACACATTTTAAGAGTTTCCTTAAACGTGCCATGAGTGTAAAGCTGTGGCTGCCCTGCTTTTTCAAGCTATGTAGCATTTTGCTTTTAATTCTCTATTTGTGTTTCTCTTGCTTGTTTCTATAAAAGCACCATGGGTTCTTTCAGGACCCTGATGCTGTTATTTCAATATAAAATACACGGATTTTATCTCAATCCAGTGAGTAGTTGCTGTTTTCATGACTGCCCTCTGATGCTGCCATGCTGTAGAGCAGTGCTCACATGCCCAAGCATGTCATCTGTCACAGGCATGTATTTCTCCTGCTCCCCTCAAGCAGGCTGCATTTGTGTGGGGTCTAAACTGGTTTAATCTTCACTTCCAAACCTAATCTAGGGATTGCAGCTGGCCTGGGAGAGCATTACTGGCTGACTGGGTATGGCATTAGTAGATACTGTCAGAGGGGGTGGTGGGAAGGAAAACCCCTCTCAGAGCAATATTGGCCTTTGAGAGTTCTGTATGACTGCTGGTAGCCTGGATTGATTTGATAATTAATCTTTAGAGGAATTTTCATTTTCCTTCATTCACTTTTTTCCTACAAACAGCTGAAGTGACCAGGACTGTTTCTGCACTGTGAGCAGGAGTGAATTGGGAACAATCCTGAAAAATAACCAGATGGGGTAGGGGGAGAAGGGGGTGATGTGTCTGTAGGTGGTTTTCTCTGTACAATCACTAGCAAAGCAGGACTCACCATCCCAGTTCCAAATCTACAGTAGCTACTTTTCTTTAGACTAAAATGAGAACAGAATGTTGCACATGCTTGAATAGCTGCACACTTATTCTTCCTAATGAAAGCAGCATTAAAAAATGCTAAGTCCTGAGAATTTAATGATCTTTTAACCTCTTGCCTTGAATTTGGATGTTGAACTGTACTGCAAAATAGCTCTAAATCTTGGCTCCTGTTTAAAGCTCATTGCAGGAGGGAATGCTTGTCTCCCTCATTTGGCCAAAACACCATATTTGTTAACAGTACAAATAAGTTGTTAAGTAAAGTCACTGCTCTAGTTCAGACTAACTTTTGTGAAATTCTGTGTTTCAGCCGAGGAATGAAGTTTGAAAATGTTCAAACACTGACTGATGCCATTCATGATATTATTCTTGACATGAAGTGGTGCTGGTAGGTACTTAACTGTTTGGAGACTAGTAGGGAACATTTGTGGAGGAAAACAGCAACAAAGAGTAGATATTCAGAGGCCTTAATTTTCTCCAAACCAATATGTTTTATATATTTCTCTTTTGGTGTCCAGCTTGTTTGTCAGAGTTTTTGTCTTCTGAAGTGTTGGTGTTCCACCCATGTGACAGCAGAAATTCTCAGTTGCTGTTTCCTGCCCGAGGTTTACTGCATTTCTGCATTTCACACTTTTAGGGTCACTCACATTTAATGTGAAACTCTCTGTATTTGACCCACAAGCCCTAGAATGGCAGCCTTACTGTTGACAGCAAGCAGACATTAGTGTGAACTGATTAAAGTTCATACATTTGGGTAATGTGTGTGGCTGCAGCCTCAATCAGTTGCTCTGTATTGTTCTGTGTTGCTGTCATTATCATTGGCTTCTCTGTTCTTGAAATTAAATGCCTTTGCTCTTGAAAGCTTGTATTATGTATGCAAGAGTTGAATTCAGCATCTGATTGCATCTCAAGTTTGTGGCCTCAGTAGGATTTATGTCTGATATCCAGCCTAGATTAAAGAGGAGGAGAAGTTGGAACAAGAGGAGTTAATTCAGTGTGGGATGTGGCTGGAGTGTGAGTGCAACCATAAACAGTGCTCTATGTGTAAAATGTTCTGCTGTTTGTAGAAGCTGATGAATTACACTGGATTTTCAGTGTCTCAGTGTGCTTTGTTCTCTTCCTGTTGGCAGGGTTGACCAAGCTGGGGTGATCTGCAAGCAGGAGGGGATTTTCCGGGTTAACTGCATGGACTGCCTGGATCGGACCAACGTGGTGCAGGCTGCTATTGCCAGAGTGGTCATGGAGCAGCAGGCACGTCAAACTGAGGGGCTCTGCCATGTGCTGAGTGCCTCACACCTTCATTGTTGTTCACAGAGAAATCTGTGTGTTTGAAAAATGCCAAACTGACCTCTATAAAAAAATCTTTGCAAAATACTTGAAGTGCCATGAAGCTGAGAGGAATAATAGATACAAATGCAAAACTTGAAATAATTACAGAATGGTGATACCTCCCTCTGTCCTCCTTCATAAGGGACTGACTGTCCACAGCTTGGAGAGCATTGTCTTGTTTGGATTTAGTAATTTCAGTTTAGGTTATGTAGGAATACAGAGTTTAGAAACAAGACACCTTCTCCCCCAAGTCCCTCACTGAAATGACGTTAAAGGACTAAAATCTAACAAGTTGGGTGCTATTTTAGGAGCTTTGAAGTGAAGTACTGTGATGCAGCAAGTAGGGAGAGGAGTTGTCTGTGTGTAGATAAATTAATTCACGATGTAAATAGCCCTGATGGCTGTGATTGTTGTGTTGTGGAATAGTTCTCCCTGTACAGAGGAGGGATTTCCAAGCAGACTGAGAGTACTTTCCTTTAGTTTTCCTCTTTTCTCTGGCCCTCACTTGTTTTCTAGAAGCTCAGTGATGACTCTGTTCTCTTGTGAAGACTTCCCTGACACAGTACTGCTACAGACCTAATGCAGATTTAATCTCCTGTAACTGGAACATCAAAGCCCCAGTCACAGCCCAAAATGAGCAAACCTGATTATGGTTAAAGTGAAGGAGAAAGGATGAAGTGGGCCCTTCATTAGGGTGAAAGGTGACTGGATTTGGCCATTGTACCTGGCAGTTCCTCTTTCTGATCTGCTATTATGGGCTCCTGACATAGGAGTGCTGAGGACCAGGGGAGGGATCAGCAATCCCACAGTCATTATTTTAGAGTAGGGTATCCAGGGTAACTCTTGAGTTCCAAGGCAATTCTTTCAAAAACAAGGGTGTTACAGATCGTTGTGAAGAGGCTTAATCATTGCTGAGGTGTGAGCTTGTGATGTGCTGCATCATTCTCATCTGGAGCTGAAGTACTTGGGAATCAATTAATGACTGAGAAATGCCCTGAGCATTGCAGGGTCAGTGGCATGGAGTGAAGGACTGAGGGTTACATGTACCTCACACTTCCTCCTTGGAACCACTGCTTTCTCTCATCTGGGAACTCAAGAGGGCTTTCAGAGTTAATGAGCAGCTCTGTGTTAATTTTCATCTAACTTGCAAAGAGTGCTTGAGCAGTTGTAAATGGAGGTTTTCCTATGATTTATTCCAAGTTATCCCTATCATTTAGTGGCTGCATTGCAGTTGTATGTGCTGCTCTACCCACTCAGTGTGTACAGAGCCTGCTGTTGGTGTTGTACCCAAGGCTTATCTGGGGAAAACTGAAGGACTGGGTGTTTTGAGAGGGAGATATCTTACTCTAGCATCAGTGACAAACAGTAACTGTCCAAAATGTGCATCAACTCATAATAAACCAACATAAGAAGTTATTTTTATTTGTTTTCAGACCCTTGAGGTCATGAATGCCTTTGCAGTAGAAGACATATTAACTTGTTTATTTTAAAATTGTGATGCCTGTTTTTTGATGATTCTCTGTTGAGAAATGTCCTGTATCTTGAGAATCTACAGTAACTTATTTTCCTTCTGCTAATTTTTTTGATGATTGACTTAACATCTATAATTAATGTTACTGCTGCCTCCAGTGATGTGATGTTTAGCAATAAACCACCAATTCATTAATCTGACAAATCAGCACAATGGCTTCCTCCCCCCATCATACCAAATCTAACAATTAAACACTTGGCAAGCGTTCCCATTTACTTTACCGAGCTCTGATACTGAGAATGACTTTTACTTTGGGCACTGAATTAAAACATATGTCCAATTCCAGCTCAAAAAACTGGGTGTGATGCCACCAGAGCAGCCTCTGCCAGTGAAATGCAACAGGATCTACCAGGTGATGTGGGCCAACAACGGCGATGCCATCAGCCGGCAGTACGCGGGCACGGCGGCCTTGAAGGTAAGGGGGGAGCCTCACCTGCCCCAGGAATGTCCTGGGTTACAGGGCTCATGTGCACTGGAAAACCCTGAGATATTGTCTTGGTTTGAAAGGGTTTCCTGCTAAGGAAGGCAGGAGCCTCCCTTGAA
>VYZP01038756.1:0-35235 GCA_013400635.1 Hypocryptadius cinnamomeus | reverse complement strand
AGCCTGTCCAGATCCCTCTGCAGAGTCTTCTTGTCCTCCAGCAGATCAATACCCTGCCCAAACTGGTGTCACCTGCGATCTGAGGGTGCCCTGGACCCTCTTGGCCAGCTCATCAAAGATCTGAAACAGACCTGGCCCCATCACTGACCCCTGGGGAACACCACTGGTGACTGGCTGCACACTGGATGTAGCTTTGTTCCCCAACCCTCTGGGCCCGGCCTTCCAGCCCATTTTTCACCCAGCAAACAGTGCCCCTGTCCAGGCCAGGAACAGCCACTTTCCCCAGGAGAATGCTGTGGGTAACAAAGGCTTTACTGAAGTCCAGGTAGACACATCCACACACTTTTTTTACCCATCAGCTGAAGGGATCACCCTGGCACAGAAGGAGGTCAGGTTGCTCAAGCAGGCCCTGCCTTTCATGAGCCTGTGCTGGCTGGCCCTGATTCCCTGGTTATCCTGAACGCTCCATGTGGTTGCCCTGAGAAGATCTGCTCCATGAACTTCCCCTGCACCGAGGTCACACTGGCAGTCCTGCAGTTCCCCAGATTCTTCTTCCAACCCTTCCTGTGGATGGACATCACACTGGCACCTCCAGGCAGCTGGGAGAGCCAGGACTGCTGGTAAATGATGGAAAGTGCTTCAGTGACCTCTTCCAGCACCTTCCTCGGCACCCTTGGGCAGATCCCATCCGGCTGCAGAAACTTATGGGTGTCTGAGTGCCGCAGCATTTTGGTGACTCTTTCCTCTTTTGTAATTGATGGGGTGTTCATTCTGCTCCTTGTCCCCAGCTTGGGGGGCTGAGTACCTGGAGAACAACTGGGCTTAATATTTGAGCCAATCCTGCAATGTTATAGAATTAAAACAACAGACATCATCTCGGAAGTTTCCCAGTCCCTGCCAGAGCATTGACCTTGCGAGGCTGACTTCAGATGAAGCCAAATCTTCTGAGAAGGGGGGACAAAATAGCCCAGCTTCCTTTCCCTGTGTGCTCCCAAGATGTGGGGACCCACGGGTGTCTCTGAATCCACATCCAAGCCTGCCCTTCCGGACTGATGTCGATGGCCCTGCTCCCAGCAGTCCCCTGCTCTGGTGGGAAGCTTTGGTTGTGCAGTTCCCAGCTCCTTATCTCACAGTGCAGGGACTGGCAGGGGCTTCACCGTGGTCACCATCCAGCTTTCCTGTTTTCTGCCTCTCTCTGGCAGCTGTGTTACCTGGGATTGAGGGGTTTCTGTCTGGGAAGAGCAAATTTACTGGGAGGAAGGGCAGGCCTTAAGGGTGAGCTTGTTATTTCCTCAGCCCACAAGGGGGATTTGGAGAAGCAGAAAGGTTGGCAGCCGTGCTCTTGCTCTTTATTTTTGTGGTCAGTTGTTGTCTCTGAAATGACAGTGATGGCTGCTGCTCGTGTAGCAGAGGAGATCTTGCAGCAGGGGAAAAGAGATGCTGGAAGGGGCTGCCATAGCAGTTGCTTCTTCAATAAAGGACTCTCGATGGACTGGGCACATCATCCAATCCTGGGTCATAGAGTCCAGCTCCTGGCCCTGCACAGACCCCCCAACAATCCCATCCTGGGCATCCCTGGCAGCGCTGTCCAAGCACTCCTGGAGCTCTGGCAGCCTCGGGGCTGTGATCATTCCCTGGGGAGCCTGGGCAGTGCCAAGCACCCTCTGGGGGAAGAACCTTTCCTGATATCCATCCTAAACCTGCCCTAACACAGCTCCAGCCGTTCCTCACTGGGCATCTGCCTGTCAGCCACTCTGCCACCAGCACAATACCAAGCCGAGGCCACGCTGCTCTGTTATTATGGAATGTCCATCATTGGGGCCACACTTCCTCTTTCTGTTCTTTTAGGCCCAAAAACTATTTGCTGGCACTTCACAGGAGTTCCTGTGCTGTAAGTGGTGTCAATACCCACTAAATGTCAATTCTCAGCATGTTTTGGGGCCAAAGAAAGCAACCACACCACATAGGCTGTGCCCATTCCTTGGGGAGCCTGGGCAGTGCCCAGCACCCTCTGGGGGAAGGAGCTTTTCCTGATATCCAACCCAAACCTCCCTTGGCACAGCTCCAGCCATTCTCTGGGCCCTGTCCCTGGTCACAGAGAGCAGAGATTGAAGCTGCCCCCTTGAGTGGAAGCTGCAGACCCTGATGAAGGCTGACCTCAGTCTCCTGCAGGCTGAAGAAGCCCTCAGCTGCTCCTCCTATGGCCCTCCAGACCCTTCACCATCTTCATATCCATTCTTTGGATGTTTTTCTGTTTAGGTCCTTCTGATATTGCAGCACCCAAAACTTGCCCCCAGGACCCCAAGTGAGGCTGGACTAGCAGGGAGTGCTGGTGTGATGCTGTTGAGCAGTTTTGGGAGCTCACAATGTCCAAGAAAACAGAGAAACAGTTCAGAAGTGTAATGATGATGTTCTGGAGTGACATCTCCCAGTGTGGCTATGACAAGGGCTCGTAGCACCCAGTTCCTGGCCATAGCTCACCTGGTCCTGGCCTTGCCCAAGTGTTTTGGGCCTGAGGTGGGGGAGGGAGAGATGGCTGGGGTTGGATCAGGGACTCTGCTCTGCTGGAGCCAGAGGGGCTTTTCTTCAGCCTTGCAGGGTGGGGGGAGCTGCTGACCTTTAGTGCAGATTTGTTTCTGCATTACTTGCCCTTTTAACACATGATTGAAAACAGGCTGTAGGGGAGAGGGAGCCAAAGCTTGGAAATTGGGCTGGAGCATTTCTAGGAGAAACAGAGCAGAAAAAGGAGCATGTAGAGGGAATAGATTTTGCTGTTGGTGATGGATTGCCTGCCTGTGTGGAGATACAGACCTGGCTCTGGGGTGCTGCCACACAAACTGAACATGAGGGTCACAACCCCTTGTGTCATTGTTTAGTGCAAAAAGCTCAAGAACATGCTGTCATCTGGTGTTTGGGGAGCTTTTGGAAGAGGCTCCCAGAGGTGCTTGCTGCAAATTTTACCTCCTGAAAGTGCACTCACCTCTAGCCATGGCTGTGCCCATGCAGTCTCGGTCCTCTGGGGTGGCTTCTGCTTTGCTGTGGGGACAGTGGGCATTGACATGGAAAAACTGGTGAATGTGATCTGAACATCCATCCCTGGGGCTGGCACGGGGGCAGTGCCAGGTGGGCACTGGCACTCTGGGTCCCTGGCTGCTCATGGATGCCAATTGTTTCCCTGTGGCGACAGTGCCTCGCTGGTGTTTGTGCTGAAGTCTTATGAAATCTTTATATCTTAAGTGTACGTGACCTGTTCATTTATCTTTGGGCACTGGGCAAACACGGAGGGATATTGGATAAAACACTGCAAATATTTGCAGTTCCCTGGGAAGAGAGCTCGGTGAAACTTGAGGTTTCGTGTTACCTGTGGTCCTTTATTGCTCTTCTTTTCAGGTTTGGATCTTGAACTGCTTGGCAGAGGAGCAAGGCTGATCTTCCACAGCCAGGGAACTGCAGGGCCCTGTCACCTCTGCCAGTCCTGTGCCTCACACCTGTGACTCTCGCAGTCTGCATGGCACCAGCATCTGCCCGGGGTGGAGGTGGGCACAGGCAATGGGCTCTAAACCCTTTGTCCAGGGGCTGATACTGCAGCTCTGTGTGGAGTCCACTGAAATCCCATGGCTTGGCCAAGTGCTTTGGGACCTTGTAGAGGGACTTCTGTCCTTCTGGACCATCCTTTGGGGCTGGCTGGAGAGAAGTGGTGAGTTGAAATACGGAGGAGTTAGTAGGCATGTCTCCATATACAGGGTGGCATGGTGTGGTACAGGAGAGACCCATTCCCGAGGGCAGGGATGGTATAAGGTGTTGGAAGTCAAGTTTTCTTCTCTGTCATGGACAGCATAGGAGAAAAGCCCATACTTGACGGTTCTGGCTGGAGGGGAAGGTGAGGTGCTGGCTCACCATGGGTGTGAGGGTGCTGCTTCCAACCCCTAGGAGCACCTCAAGTTGGAGCCCAAGGATTTTGGGTTTCAGCCACTGTTCACTGACTGACACATCAGCTGCTGTGAACTCTGTAGTCTTTCCGTTCCACCTTTTGGAAACTTGGAAGAAATGTTTCCATGTCTACCCCAAGCAGGTGGGGTGAGATGGGAAGTTCCCAAGCTGTGAGGGTTCTGAGGGATGGTGGTTTGGGGTGCAGTCATATGCTGCATCATTCATAAACCCCAGGCACTTAAAGGCAGGGAAGTGGACAGTTTAAGGGACATTGTAAATCTTACCTCCATCCATACTGGAAACGTGAAGAGTATCCTTCAAACCCTGAGCAGGGAACACTACTTAAAGGATCACAAACTCTCCTTTTTGTTGGGACATTAGAATTCAAACATAACCAGGAATTCTCCTGCAGAAGTGACAATTGCAGCAGGTCTGATCCTGGAATAAGGGCTTAAGTGTGGGTAACTTGGTTTGGCATAATCAGAGGAATTGCCTGGGGCCAAGTCCAGTGGCGGCAGAGTTGAGGGGGAAGGTCTTGCCATAGACTTGAGTGGTTTTTGACCAGGAATACTTGCCATGTGTGTACAAAAATGAGCTCAGGATGTGCTAAACCAGGAGTCTGTGACCAGCTAAGTGTATCTGAGGATGTTCCCACTTTCTCTCCCCTTGTCCTGTCTGAGCTCTCAGCTGAGCCCCAAGCTGTCACTTGTTCCCAATTCACTGTGAGCCACGTGAGATGGATTTGCTGTAATCTCTGAGCCAGAGCCCAAGGTTTTCCAGTTAAGCTCTGCTTACAGAAATGTTCCCAAGAGATGTTTTCTGGGGAGGACTTGGAAATTTAGTTGTAAACAGAGATATCAGAAGCATGTGATTATATTATTCCTCTGTTTCCCAGATGATGACAACAATGTTTTCAAGCAACAGAGCATTGCAGTCCTCCAGAGCAGGGGGCTGGGAGTCACTCCTGCAGGATGGCCTTGTGGCTACCTTCAGAGTGGTGGCTGTGGCAATCTCTCATGAGGTTTTGCTGAGGGCATGGGTCTGGCACCACCTGGGGGTGCCCTGGCTAGAGCATTTGTCAGTGGATTTGGGAAGGAAACAGATCCTCTGTGTGTGACTCCAAGGGTCCTGTTCATCCTATTTGGTTAGAGCCATCCCTTCCTGCTGGGCTGGAGCTGGGGCTCTCAGCTCCTCTTCCTCTGGAGTCGTGTGGTGAACATGTGATTCCAGCTTTGCTTAGAAAAATTCCAAACTTCAGCACTAAGGTCAACATGTAGGAAACATCGTAGAGTAGGGCTCAGGTAGAAGTTTATACTTTTGCTTCCTCACATGTTTTCAGATGTGTCCCTTGACAGGCACGTTTTAAGGTAGGACTTTGGCCCTTATAGCAAATATGTGCACTAAATTTCTACCCTCACCCACTACTCCCTACTCCTCACTGGGGCCAGAATTGAAAAAAGACTCTTGTTTTGACAGTGGTTCTCATCTGGGTTTGAAAAGCAATATATACTTCGAGTGGCCCCGTCACAAAACCACAAGGTCTCCCTAGCTCTCAGCAATCATCTGTTTGGAAAATGTGGAGGTTTTTTTTTTCCTTTCTTTGGATTTCCTCCAAGCTGGGCACTTTGGGGTTTAGCAAATGTCAAGAAGCAAAGATGTAGCTTACACTGGGATCACAGGGTGTTTAAGCAAAGCCTCCTGGTGAAGTTGCTGCTGCAGCGACGCTCGGGCATGACCTGACGCAGCGGGGTTTGTTTCGTTTGCTGGGCTGCTCTCCTGTTGGCATGGATGGTGGCTGTTTGCCCAAACTGTGGCTTTGCTGTTGGTCATAGCAGCAGGAGAGTGAGCCAGGAGCTTTGCACTGAAAGATGCTGCACCCCCATCGTGGAAGAATTGAGAGTCTCTGAGCCTGATCCAGGCAGCAGCTGGCGACCAGGAGGTACAATGTGTTTAGCACTCCCTCAGGTGCCACCAGCTGGCTTTTCCATGGAGCCTGATTTGTGCTGATGGGTGCAGGTGCTGGCTGGGTGGTGGGATGCATCTGGAAAGGTGCTCCCTTGGGTGAGCAGCACCCTTGGCCCCATGTGCCCCTGCAGGATTCAGCTCAGCTGTTTCTCACTGCTGGTGCTCCAGTAACAAAGATGAGGTGAACGTGGTGGTGGTGCTGGGTGGGTGGTTGCGTTTGGTGATCTTAAAGGTCCTTTCCAACCTTAACAACTCTGTGTTTCTAAGAAGGGTCTTTCAGGTGCTGGAAAGGAGTTGTGTGGTAGAAGGCAAAGGGTCAGCTGTGTGTCACCTTCGGAGTGTTAAGGATGGAGAAGTCTATGGTGGTAACACCTCAGGACTGGTGTGGGGGCTCCATCAGCAGTCTAGAAACAGGAGTGAAATAAAATGTGCTTTGATTGAATGAAAATGGAAATGAAAACCTGGTCCAGGCTTACAGAATCATGAAGGCTCTGAGTCAGAAGAAGGTGTAACTGTCACTCACCTCATCTCTCTATACAAAAACCACAAGTTGGCAGCAGAACTCAGGGGTGGTTAATGGAGAAAGAATGAAGGGATGAAGGGTGCTGCTTCCCCGAGCAGGTAACAAGTGCCTGGACCTTGGTGCTGCAGTAGGCTGGGGAGGCAGGTGGCTCATTTGAAAGGCACTAGGCACATTCTTGGCCAGCAGGTCTATAGATGGATCCAAAAAGGACTCACCTGGGATATATCCACTGTCATACCTCATCCCATAGTTGTGGATGCCGGCAATGGGCCATGGAGCACCCAGGCTCCCATATTCTCCCTAAGCAGCCTCTTTGGAGAAGAAGAGCAGAAAAACTGGCAGTTACTGATGGTCTTTGGGGGTGCTGAAATCTTCTGGGGACACTCCAAAGGTCAGGACAAATGTGTCTAGGGCAATAGGGCAAGAACATCCCCAGTCTGTCTTGAACTCTTCTTGACCATAAAATGTGTCTGTGGCACTACCAGGCTAAACTGGCTCTACTCAGATCAGGGTCTGCCTCCTGTAAGGGCTCTTGTTTCTAGGCTGTAGATGTATCTGTTTTTAAATGAATGTTCTGGGCTGCAGCAGGTTTCACTTGAGATCTGCAAAGGTGTTTTGGAGCCCAGACCCCCTTGAGAGAGCAACTTCCCTTCCCAAAGCCAAGTGTGTGCTGGTCCCCATCACGTAGGTCTTTACCCCATGCCAGGAGCGGGGCTGACAGAGCATCCAAGTGCAGCAGTGGGAGGGCGCCAGGGGAATAGGAGGAGATCTGGCCCAGGAGGAACGATGCTGTTTACACTGGGTTTGTTGCAAGCCAGTGATTTGTCACTGGCTTTAATGGTAGAACAAAGCATATTTACTCAGCTTGTTTGGCTGGTGAACAAGTGCTGGATAAGAAACTGTCAGATGGGAATCAATTAGAGACTTCATCTCTGAGTGAACAATCCTATTTGACATCAGATGCCCTGTGAAACCCAGTAAGGACAATGCTGCTATTTATATGGTTCTTTTATTGTTCCTTCCCTTCTTCCCTGTCATCATCTGTGCTCTAATATTAGAGCTCTGACCCTGTGTGTTGCTCCCAGAGCAAGCACTGACACCGACCCTTTCACATGGTTCCTGTGAAAAGATCTTTGTGTTTGTGAGGGGGAAGGAGCTGGCCCAGCCTTGCAATCCTCTCCCCTGCTGGCCAGGGCTGAGGCAGTGACTGCAGAGGGCAGAGCAGCACAGGTGGCAGCGTGTGCCCTGCAGGTGCCAGGGAGATGTGGCTTGTGTGGCAGCTGGAGCCCAGGCTGCCATGCAGCAGGTCAGGGGGTAGTGCCTGGGGTCTGGCTGCTGGTTTGGCTCTGAGTTCTCTGCTTTGTGCTGCATTGTGGCCTTTTGCTCCTGTCCACTTGACTCCTTGGCACGTTGAACAGTGACACAGCTTCCCTCGCTTGTGCTGGGAGCTGTCCTGTCACAAGAGCAGAGGAAGTCCCTTCCCATGTGATGATGGCCTGTGACATGAGGAGGTGGGACTGAGTGCAGAAGAGTGAGGGGTGGGGGCTGATTGCTGTTGCAAACAAGCTCCTGCCATCCTGGAGAACCTGTAAGACTCCTGTGATAGGAGACAGTCACTGAGTCCTTGTCACCATGACATCTCCTTGCCTACAGCTCAGCTCAGGCTGCCCAAGTGAGTGAGTCAGAAGGCAGTGACTCAATAAGGTCACTGGACGGGTTTACCCTCCAGGCAGAGACATTCCTTGCTGCACTTATGACATAACTTGCCTAAAGGTTTCATCACTAACCGGTGACTCTCTATACCCTTGCCCAGGGCCTCTGTGCAGGCTGCTGCTGGGGAGTTGCATCCAGCAGGGTTCCAGGAACTGCAGCTATCAGAAAGGAAAGCACAGGTGAATCCCTTCCCTGACCTGGGGAAGCATGGCAGCTGGGACTGCGAGCATCATGCAAAAACGTGAGGCTGTGGAAGGTTTGCAGTGGGCTTGCCTCTGCCCTACCTTGGTACCATTGACTGCATCCAAGAGCATTTCCCCTGAGCACACCCAGTCCTGAGTGGGAATGTTCTCGTCATGGGTAGAAGAAAAGCTTTTCAGGGAGGTAATTACTTTGTTCTTCTTACCTCGGGACTTAATTTTGAGGTTTGCTTGAGGCTGACAGCACTTAATCTTATCATATCTTCTTAATCTCTTTTTCCTCCCTTTAATGATGGTGCAAATAAGATTTGCAATTTCTTTTAACTGCTGTCTCTCTAGGAATGCTTCAGTGGAGGTGCAAAATGCAATAAGATCTTCTTGGATCTTTGGGTTGGCCTGTAACTATGGCATTGTCCCCTGTACATGCCTTAGAAATAACTTCCAGGTTTGAAGGGTTTTGGTCTGCAATCTGACCTCCTCTTGTAGCAGGGGTGTGCTGTTAGATTTGGCAGACCTGGGGATGTCAAAGCCAGTCCTGCCCTCTCTGTGCCTGGTTTGCTGGGCTCTTCCTCCGCCCTCTGAGCCCCAGGGAGGTCTCTGTTCCTAGCACACACTCAGGCAGCGTGCTGGGACCAGCCTTGGAGCCAAGCTCGGGCACTGGTGCAGCTTGGCTTTGCAGCACATGGAGGTGGACTTGGAAGAGAAGAGGAGCAGGTGAGTGTGCTCCAGGAGAGATCCTTAGAGGTTGGAATGAGCTGTGGTGGCAGATGAAGAACAGCTGGAGCTGCTGGGGCTCAAACCCAGCATAGCTGTCCTGCTTTTCATTGATGCAGCCTCTCCTGTGTATGGCTGGAGCTGATGAGGATCAGTGGATAGGGCACCTGGGAGAGGCAGAGTGACCCTGCTTGGCTGGGCAGGTTATGTCACCCCTCTGTGCCCCACTTCCTCAGGACAGGAGTCCTGCTCTGCGCTCCCCTGGGGGTGTGCAGAGGGGCCACGATGAGCTGGGCAGGCTGCCTGGGGCTCAGCAAGTGGGGAGCCACTTTTACCTTCTTCCCCGAGTTCGACCAAGGCTGTCCCTGCACAGAAACACTGAGAGCTGGCCAGGTAATAAATAACTGGGGCAGGAATTACCCCTCCTGGGTGCATTGCACTGCCTGCAAAGAGCTTGATGCTGGGGACAGCAGGGGTGAGGACTGGCTTTTGCCTTCCCTAATATTTTCCAGGGAATGCTGAATATATCCTGGCAGTGAAGGGTGGATGTGGTGTGCCTCTGGGTACCGTGCTTCCTGAGGCAGCCACTCCTCCCCTCCCCATGGGTAGAGAGCAGGCTGTGCTCTCAGAGAGGACAGCTGCCATGGGTGGTGGATGTCCTGTGGGAGCTCTAACTGCTCTTGTGCTCTTGGCTCATCATGGGGAGCTGGATGAGGAGAGGCGGGTGGGAGAACAGCTGAGAGGGACGTGGCCTCGTTGTATGGAGTGCTCGTGAGGCTTTCCCAGCCCAGATGTGTGTGTGCACCCCAGAGCAGAGCAGTGCCTGTGCCTGGGGGTTGGTCCTTTGTCCAGAGAAGGCCCAGGGTGAGGTGCTGGAGGCTGTGGGAGATGCCAGGCTGGCAGGACATGGCCTGAGCACTGCCAGCACCCAGCCCTGCCCTGGGGGGCTCCCTCGCCTGGCCCTGGCTGCAGGCAGCTGGTGGGAGCCATGACAGTGCTGAGAGTCTTGGCAAGTTCTTACTGTTGATTTTGCCTCCAGTGCCAGCATCAGGAAGCACACTGAAATGAATTAAGATGACTAGGGGAAAGCCAAAGTCTCCCCGTGGTTCCTGCTGGAGGCACTCCCACCAGAATGCTTAAGGCCTGAAGTGTCCCTCTGTGCCTGGATCAGCTCTGGGCTGTAAGTCAGACTGAGATGGGAGCTGAGGAGCATTCTCTGGGCTCCCAGGAGATGTGCATGGATTAAATCAATGCATGCACCTGTAAAGCTGTAACTGTCAATGTATTAACAATGCATTGCAGCTTATCTTGTTAGCTCTGTGAGCTGGGTATCCGAAGTTTAGAGCTGTAATGACTGGGCCCTGTAAGGACAGGGGTGTTCTTTCACACTGCTGCTGGTCAGTTTTGAACAGGAACATGGCTTTTCTTTGGTTACAGTCTGCTTTAAATGTCCTGGTTAACATCCCTGCTCCTGCCAGCTCCTAGCACATCCCATCCCGGATGGCAGCACTGCCAGCAGCACTTCCAGCAGCACGGGCACACCCAGGCCACGTCCCTGTGGCAGCCCCACTGTGCCACAGCTGCTGCTGAGTTTGGCCCTGGCGCTGTGCCTGGCATTGCTTCTCGGGTCCTGGGGTTTTGGTGTGCTGTGCCAGGCCAGGCAGAGGTGAGAGCTGACTGTCCAGTGTCTCTTGTGCAGGGCTCGTGGCCTGCCTGGATCTCAGCCCCTGCTGGGTCCTGGGTTTGTCCTGCTGCAGCAGGGGATGCTAGAAGCTCAGCACTCAGACATCCTGCTGTCTCTTGCCTACAGATTTTATTGGTGTGACTTGGCTTTCTGGCTCATAGGTGAACTAACAAGAAACAAAAGCATTTTCTCTCTTTTTTTGCTTTGTGTATTTGATTTGGGTTTTATTTGCATGGTGTGAAATGGTGACAGGTCACTAGAGCTGATGTGCAGCCTCACAGAGCCACTGGAAGAGTGAGAGGTTGGATGGCTGAGGAGAGTGAGACCTCCTGTGCTAGACCCAGCTGTTGGATCAGAAAAATGCTGGCAGAGGCTGGAGGGAAGTTACACTGCTGAGTTCTCCCTCTGTGCTGGAGCTCATTATCTGAAGCAGGGATGGTGCTGCAGGGCCTGGCACAGGGAGAGAAGGATGATGGTGCCAGCCTGGGCTGGGGGAGGCAGCCCAGTTCCCAGAGTCCCTGCCTGACACACGATGGGTGTAATGACCATTTTTTTGTACTCCGATACTCATAAATTGGTACATCTGAATCTGTAGAGTTTTGTTGGGCTTTTGGGGGGCTGAGTTGTATTTGGAGAGGGAAGGCTCCCCTTCCTCTAGCTATGCTGAGCTGCAGGAGGATCCTGCCGTGCCCTGGAAGCTGCACCCAGACTCAGATCACTATCAGTGCTCTACTGGGAGGAAAACCACCCAGGCAAACGCGGTGGGTAACTTGGCAGCCAAGAAGTGGATGGTTTGGGAATTAACAGCACTTTTATCAGCAGACTTTGGTGTGTGTATTCCCAGGCTGCTTTATTGCTCAGGGCTGGGCTGCTTTACTGATCCAGCACTGGTTATTGCAACTCATTACTCTCAGGGGTAATCAGGCTCTGGGGAGGATGTTTGCAATCATGAGCTGCTGTTCTGGAGCTGGGGCCCTGTCAAACCCGTTATCTTGGAACATATCCGTCCCCACGAGGGGTGGAGCCAGGCCCTGTCCCAGCAGAGGACAGGGCTGGGAGCTCTCAGCTGCTCCAGAGGGAACCATGGCACTCATGGCTCCACTCGTGTCTTCTGCTGTCCCTCTGAGCTGCCCCTTGCCTTTGGGATGGGTGACTCCAGTCTCCCAGGAGCCCCGCTGCTCTTTGCACGTGCCATTCCCCAGGGCCCAGGTGACCTGACAGCCTGGTGACAGGTCCCATGGGGACTTTCCTTGGGGAGCCATTTGAGCACTCAAATCGAGAAAACAAATGTCTCCTCTTTTTTTATCTTTTTGTTTTAATCTGTGGGGTTTTTTTGGAGCTGGCAAATTCAAAGAAACACTAATCAGGGTGTGGGGGAAGAGCTTTGCTGTGAATAATGAGGCTGGTCCCTGCAGGGTTTTGCTTAGATAAGCAACTTTATCAAATCATGGAGGATACCTGAGGTTTTGGGCTATTAATGCTGGATTTGCTCCTAAAGCGGTCAAAAAAAAAGTAACTCTGTGTGTGTGTCTCATTACCCTGCAGTTTTGTAGAGCAGCTCCATGGTAAAGGAAGAAGCTGAACAAACAACTGGGAAAGCTGTGAGATGCTTAGATTAGGGCAGCTGCCTGGTGAGGAAGTTTGTGCTTGTGTTTAATCAGTGATGTTGTCTGTGTAGGTGAACGGCTTGGCCTCATCAGCCTCTGGGCCTGTCAAGGAGAGAGATTTGGAAGCAAGACCAGGGAGAGAGATACATGCATATCTCAATCTTATTTTTTTAATAAGTATTTTATGTGTTAAAATTGCTTTCCTGGCTTTCCTTGTGCTTTGCTGCTTTATTAAGGGGAGTGATGTGGCTTAAACTGAGGCTCCCTGGACTTTGGGCAATGGCCTCCTCTCTGAGCTGAAACAGAGGGAAAATGGTTTGCCCAGTGCAGGTGGGACCCCAGGGCAGGTAATCCTCACCATCACAAGGGCATGGAGTGACAGAACAAGGGGGAATGGCTTCCAGCTGACACAGCGGGGTTAGATTGGACATGGGGAAGAAATTCTTCCCTGTGAGGGTGGGCAGGCCCTGGCACAGGGTGCCCAGAGAAGCTGTGGCTGCCCCTGGATCCCTGGCAGTGCCCAAGGCCAGGTTGGACACTGGGGCTTGGAGCAGCCTGGGATAGTGGGAGGTGTCCCTGCCCATGGCAGGGGTGGGATGGGATGGGCTTTAAAGCCCTTCCAGCCCAAACCATTCTGGGGTTTATGGTCCTCACCATGATCAGGTGCAGGTTGGAGGGAAGAGATGGGATGCAAACCCACAGCTTTCCTTCCCTGCCAGTCCCTGGGACACACACTGCCTTCTCAGCACTGCTCTGCTCTCAGGGGAAGCTCCCAGAGGTTTGGGAAGAGGCCCCACAACTTGCTTCTATCAGAGAAATCTCTCTGACACAGCAGAAATAAAAACAAAGAGCTCTTCTTCAGTGTTTACTTTTATTTTTAGAGGACAATAAGTGAGCGGAGGGATCTCGGGCGGAAACGATGGCTCCCAAGTGCAGACCCCCCCTCCGCCCTCGCCAGGAAGCTCACGCTGCACGTGCGCCCGGCTGGGATGTTTGGAGACAAAGAGTTTCTTGATGCTTTTCTTTCCTCCCCCCTCCAGTTCTCTTGCCCATAGGCAAAGAGGATTTGCTTGCTGACATGCTGGAGTCTCGCAGGGAGCAGGGCTCCGGGTGCTGGGGCAGCACAGCTGTGCCAGGCCGTGTCTGTGAGCAGCCTTGGCTGGCGGGACAGCTTCCCGATTCTTCTGTTTCCGTGGATCAGTGAATTAAACTCTCGCTGCGTGGTGCTGCTGGTGATGAGGACGGGAGACTGAGGTGGCTCCCACACCCCTCCACTGGCCCAGCTCTCCTCGCTGGATGGAGCTGGACGGAGCTGGTGCGTCGCAGCTGAGCCGCAGCCTGGCGTGGGCCCCGCGGGCTCCCGGAGCAGGATGAGTACGTAGCCCTGTTTCTCTCGTAGCCCTGTTTCTCTCGTAGCCCTGTTTCTCTCGCTCCTTTGGTAGCCCTGCTTCTCTCCTTCTTTGCTGTGCCCTGGGAGCTGCAGGGCTGTGTTGCAGCGTGGTTAGGGGGTTTTGTGTGGGGCTCCTTTGTGTTGGCTCTGGCCAGGAATCACTGACAGCTCCTGTGATGCCTCTTTTCTTCTTCCACCAAGAAGAGATGCCGTGAAAAACCAAGCTGAAAACTGAGGAATGTTCTTCTCCTTGCCATGCTGTGACCAAGATCTGGCTGTGCTGGCTGTGCTGATCAGGCAGACAGCCCAGCCTGCTCCTCCGGACCATGTGCTCCTCAGGGAGCCGGGCCCTGCCCAGGGACACACCCGGTGCCTTGTTTGGAGCTGTGTGAGTTACGGTGCTTGCTTTCCATGGGGGTTGGAGTTTTCTCTGTGCCTGTGATGTCTCTTCTATGTCTGTGGCAGAGGAACCCAATTTGAAGCAAACCCTGGGCAGTGGCAGCCCTGGTGTGCCAGGTGCTGGAGCAATGGGCAGGTGCCCCTTGCCGTAGCTGTGACCACTTGTGGGGGCTGTGTGCTGCCATGGTGCTGGGTACAGCTTGGCCAGGGCTGTGGCTGGGTCACGGACAGAGAGAATTCATGTTTGTGCACAAAAGCAGCAAAGGCTCTTTCATGCAGCCTGCAACTGTCATGGCATGCCACGGTCCCTGCTCTTCATGGTCTGGTCCCCTTGCCCAGCTCCAGCTGGGATCTGCAATGTCTGGAGCCAGTGCTGAAAGCAAAGGGCTGTCTGCCTTTGCGAGGAGGAGGAGGGCACGGCTGCTGGTTGGGAATGAAATGGAAGAGCTGCTGCTGTTTTGGGGACACAGTGATGCAGCCCACCCTGCCTGCATCTGCCAGGGTGGGGCTGACAGCTCCCCATCCAAACAGGCTGCTGGGTGCCTGGGATGGCTCATCCTGCCTTGCTCTGCATCCAGAGAGACTGTGTCTTGCCTTTAATGAGTTTTCTCCATCCCCTCGAGTTGGCAGGCAAGGGAGTAGCTTGTTCCTGAGTGCTTGCCAATCCTAACAGAGTGAGTGTTTTACATGGGCTGTGCAGCAGTCCCTGTTCCTGCCAGGCAGCAGCATGGAGGGCAGGCTGCAGAGGAGCAGGGCTCTGTCCTCCCTGCCTGGCAGAGCTGGAGGGTGGCAGGCAGTCTCTGGCAGCTATTGGCCCCCACCACTGAGCTCCTCCAAAGGCCTTTGCCTCTGTGGGATTGGGGTTAGTTCTTCTTCTTGGATTCTGGCTCATTCCCTGTGCTGGTCCTGTGGGTCTGTTGCTGCCTGCTCTGCTCTTGGAGGGTCTAACCCACAGCAGAGCAGCAGCCTTCTCAACCCAAGGTCCCTTTGATCTCAGCCTGGGGAGCAAAGCCCAGCCCAAGGGGTTTAAAGGCTGTGTGTGCAGCACTGTCTGGCTGATCTCTTGCCCCTCTGCTGTAGTATCGAGGAGATGCTGTGTTGTGCTGCCCTATGAGCAGTGTGTCTGTATCCCTTCCTGTGGACAAGTGCAGCTCTGCTCCCTCCCTGAGCTGGGGGAAACTTTATAACTCGCAGCAGTCCTCTGCCAGATCCCCACCCCGAGCTGGCTGTGGCTGTGGCGAGAGTTTAAGGCATCTCTCTTATTCCACGTGGAGCCTGAAAGTTTCTCTATATTTTGTTTTCATCCTATATTTTTCCCAGGTGCCTGCTCTTGGAAAGGGTGGGGGAATTTGGCCGCTTGGGCAGCCCCTTTGAGGGCTGCTGGGCTGTGCAGTGCATGTGGCATCAGTGCTGTCCCTGCTCCTGCTGTGGTGGGCTGTGGGGTTCCCCTGATGCTTGGTGTGGTGTGAAGCTTTCCCTTCTTACAGCGGGGTGGGTGGGCAGGGATTGAGAGTCCTGCCCTGTGCCAGCTCCTGCCAGCTGCTCTGGATCAGGATGGCTGCAGAGGCTGGCACGGCTGTGCCTCCCTCCTCCTGTCCAAGCAGTGACTGTAAGTCTCACTTCCTCCTTGTTCAGTGCTTAGCTGGTGGCACACGCAATAGTTAAGGGCACAGAACTCTTTCAGTGACTATGAATTAAAAGGAAGACCAGACAAACAAAACTAACCCAAGCTCCCAGGAATTCTTGAATGGTCTGTGTTTGCTCTTGGCAAAAGGAGGTTTTCTCTCCTTTCTTTTGAAGGAACCTGCTGAAGTTGTTCATTTCCTGGCTCACTTCGCTGGCACCATTTCATGCAAAGAAGACAAAATCATTGATGTAGCCAGGCCGGTGATCCTCACTCTGCAAATACTGCAGAAGATTTGGCTAATAACGCAGTGACTGGGCCCTGTATGAGCTCAACCCTCTTTTGTGAGAGAGACAGGTGGGGCTGTTCCTCTAAGGGATCTTGTGTGGGCTGTGGGTTTGCATCCCTGGCTGTCAGTGCTAATGTCCCAGAGTATGGAATAAATCCTCTTCTGGGGAGCAGCTGCTGCCAGACCATGGGACCAAACCTGCAGCAAGCATCCTTTTGGTCCTGTGCACATCTGGACAGTTTTACTTCATCTAATAGAGTGATTTCCCAGGTCCTGAGGCAGCATTGGAAAAGTGGAAGGAGTAACCCAGGTTTTGTGGCAGCAGAGCTTTGCTGCTCTTTGGCTTTGTCCTGCAGTGACAGCAGCAGGGAACCTTTCCCAAGGTGTGTTTGTGCCCAGGCACCCTCTCTGCAGAGGGAAAAGCCAGGTGCCTCTCTGAAGGCAGAAGTGTGGGTGCTTGTAGCTTCCTGCATGTACTTTCCTCAATCTCTTGGCCACTTCTGGACAGCAAACCTATGGCCAGAGGTGCTGAAATTCAATTCAGCCTTGTCCTGGCTATGAAGGAGATGTGTTGCTGTGGTAAAACGTGGTTTTGCATGGATTTGGGAGGAGGGCTGGGAACCATTCCTTCCCACCCTGGGTGGTGTGGTTCCCTATCCACAGCTGCCACAGGTGGGTTTTGAAGTGCTCAGCACTCACAGGAATCTGGTCTGTAGCTCCTGGCAATGAGCCCTGCCCATGTGAAGGGGTTTGCCCTCAGGTGGGCTCATCTCTGGCTGCTGGTGCCAGGACAGGGCTGGAGAGCACAAACTAAAGCACAGGAATTACACTTAAAACATAAAAAAATGTTGTTTTACTGGGCTAGTCTCAGAGAGGTTGTGGACTCTTCAGCCTTGGAGATATTCAAAACTCAAGTAGAAGCTGTCCTGAGCAGCTGTAGCTGGCCCTGCTGGAACGGGGGGGATCTCCAGAGGCCCCTGCTACCCTCAGCCGTACCGTGATCTTCATTCCTGAAGCACCGGGTGAAGCTGGTTCCTGTGACTGCCACCATTTGAGGAACATCTCCAGCTGTTTTGGCTCTTCCCTACCTTCCTCCCTTGCCTCAGGGCCTGGGGCTGCTGGTCACTGGCACGTTGAATGTGAGTCACAGTGTGCCCTGGCAGCCAGGAGGGACAGCCATGTCCTGGGGTGTGCTGGGCCAAGCATCGCCCAGTGAGGGAGGGGATTGTCCCTGACTGGGGCAGCCTCACCTCCAGTGCTGGGGGCACTTTGGGGCGCCACAATATCAGAAGGGTGTATAACTTAGAGAGTATCCAAGGGGAGGGATACGAGCATGGGGAAGGGTGTCAAGGAGAAGCCATAGGAGGAGCAGCTGAGGGCACTTGGTTTGTTCAGCTGGAGGAGAGGAGATGGAGCACAGAGCTCACCGGGGCTGCAGCTCCTCCTGAGGGGCAGCAGAGGGACAGCTCCGAACTCTGCTCTCTGTGACCAGGGACAGGAAATGGCTGGAGCTGTGCCAGGGGAGGGTTAGGTTGGATATCAGGAAAGGTTCTTCCCCCAGAGGGTGCTGGGCACTGCCCAGGCTCCCCAGGGAATGGGCACGGCCCCGAGGCCGCCAGAGCTCCAGGAGTGTTTGGATAACGATCTCAGGGATGCCCAGGATGGGATTGTTGGGGTGTCTGTGCAGGGCCAGAAATTGATTCCTGTGGGTCCCTTCCAAATCAGGATATTCCATGGTTCTATGATTTTGCTCCTCAGCAGTGCAGGCCCCACGTGTCTTTCGGTGTGTGGGACTATCACAGAGTGCCCAATTCCCTTTGGTATTGTCCTCTGCCTCCAGCAAACCTCCCTCCCTCCCTGGCTGCAAGAGCAGCACAGGTGGAAGAGCAGAGTCACTGGGGAGGGCAGTGATGACCAAGCTCCCCTTTGGCTGTGGTCAGGATGCCCTTGATGGCCTTGGCACTTACACTCATCCCACTTGCTGCACTCTTTTTGCCTGCATCTTGCCTTTTAAATTTCTGCAATCTGCATCACTTGAGTGTGCAGAAGTTTTCTTCCAGACTTTCTTCTTTGTCAGAAATTTGATGCCTCCCCTGTACTTCGGGAGCCCAAGGATGCCTCAGCTTTGTTTCAGCTTTCCAGGCAACGAGGGAAGAGCATCCCTTAGCTGAGAGATGCTCACAAAGTGAGAGGGGAAAGCAGTTCTGTAATTATCTGCCTACCCCTGCACCTGGATGTTACTGATGGGGTGCTGTGTGGGGAGGGTGACCAGGAGGGGCACATGGAATGTTTTCTTTTGCAGGTCAGTTTAAGGCAAATCAGAGAGCTGCTCTGCAACCTTGACTTTCCAATCTCTGATTTGCCCAAGTGTTTCTTAACATTGGGTAATGAACTGGAAGATTTGTCCAGTGCTTAAGGGCAAACCCCATTTGCTGTGTTGCAATAAAATTTCCCTGACACTTTTCTCCATGTCAGACACAGTGATTCGATCCATAACTGCTTGGGTGAGGTTGCAGCCTCTAATTTACAACCAGAAAAATAATTCTGGGTGGAACTGGGGTTTCCAAGCTTCCATCTGTCAATTGTCATAGAATCACAGAAGAGACCCTATCATCTCATTCCACCCCCTTGCAATGGGAAGGGACATAATGGCCTGGAGTTTATATGATTTTCTGAGGGTAAGTAATTTTTGGAAGATGCTTTCTGCTGCCTTGGCAGCCCCAGCTGGGCCAGGAGCGAGGGAAGCAGTTCACTTGGTTGTGTGCATTAATCCAATTTCAGTCCTGGCTGGCTGAGAGCAAGAGCCCTGATTAGCAGGTGTGACTAAGGATGTGATGCAAATATTCCTTTTGCATCAGTGTCCAGCTCTAGTGAAGCAAAATAATCATTTGCACATCATGGTCTCAGTTGTGCTTTTTCCCCCACAAATTTGCTTTGAATGTAAATGCTGGAGCAGCAGCAGTTCCACTGTGGAGACTGAAACCAGGCTCAGATTAGTCTGAAATTCAGTGATGCTGAAAGCTGGCAGCCGCCTTTTTCTGTCTGTCACAGGGTGAACTTGCAACAGGCAGTGAGTGACAGGCACGTCAGGGCTTGGGAGCTAAAAGCACAGGTGTCATGAGCTGAAACAGAGGAAAATGGAGCAGTTGTGCACAAAAAGCACTGAGAGGCCTCTTTTTAGTGGGTGAGTTTTTCCTCTGTTATCCCTAATGGAGGGAAACTTGATGCTGAAGGTTTCTGTCCTGACAGCTTTTGGCACTTCCCTGTACTCCCTGGTATTTGCTGACAAAATCCCAGTGAGCATCCCCTCAGGGGAGCCTGCACCGTGCCATGAGAGGGGCTGTGGCTCCCACTGGCCAAGGCTCTCTGTGCATCAGCTGTTCCCTAGGACAGGAACCCCTTCAGCCCACAGCAGTGTCTGCTGATGGTCTCACCCCATTTAACCCTTGTCCTTCCCATCTCCATGCTCTCTGGAGTGCAGGCTGGCCAGGACAGCCTGGCTACATGGTGCTGGGCTTTTTCCCTCTATAGATCCTCACCAGTTCCCATTCCTGGGAGAGGGTTTCTCTTTCCCCAGCACTTTGTCCTTGTGCCTTGGCTTCTGAACAGGGCACATCACCTCTCCTAACACCCCAGGCTGCAGGCTAACGAGCACGGGGACATGTAATTAATAAATGACCATCAGCGTGCCAGTGCGTGAATGCATTGGGCACTCTTGCCAAGCTGTGCATGTCTGCTGGGGTCAGGAGGAAGCACAAATAAATTTTGGCTGCTGGTGTCAAATAGAGGGGAGAAAGGATATATGAATGTAGAAGTCCATAGTTCCTACTCACACATCTGCTTTTTACTGCTGAATAAGAAATTAATGTAATCCATTAGGTAATGCAGTCTCTCATCAGTCCAGTGATTGATAATCATCCCAAAAGAGGGCAGCACATCCTGCTTTAATGTCAGAGCAAGGAAGGGAGATTTATCTCCTCACAGAGACTCAGGCTCATGGCTGCTGGGATCATAGAATCATGGAATGGTTTGCGTTGGAAGGCACATTAAAGTTCATCTCATTTCACCCCCTGCCATGGGCAGGGACACCGTCCACTATCCCAGGTTGCTCCAAGCCCTGTCCAACGTAGACATAACCAGGACCCACAGCCCTGCTGGGTTCCCTGCAGCCCTACCAAAAAAGTGCCTTGGACACTTCCAGGGATCCAGGAGCTGCCATAGCTTCTCTGGGCACCCTGTGCCAGGGCCTGCCCACCCTCACAGGGAAGAGTTTCTTCCCAGTATCCAATCTAAACCTTCCATCCTTCATGTTAAGGCCATTAAGTTCCTCTAAACTGAGCTCCTTGCTCAGGCCTGAGAGAGGGGGTGAGCTGAAGCTGCTGGGTGGGGCAGTGCTGGAGCAGAGGTCCCTGGGGTTCGTGTCCCTGTGTGGGTGGGAAGCTTAGCTGTGCTGGCCATGGGGCTGCTCTCCTGTGCAGGACTCAGGTGTCACTCACCTGTCACTGACTGCTGCCGGTGTGTGGGGATCACCCAGGTCACTGCTGGGCAGGCTCTCCATGTCTGTGTCCCTTGCAGGGGCACAGGCTGGCCGGGAGGCAGAGCATGGGTGGCTGTGTGCTGGCACATGGACTCTGGGCTGCCCAGAGCCCAGGAGCAGCTGCTGTGACAGTCCCTGGGTGAGAGGTGGGATGGACCCTGCAAAGGGCCAGTCAGGCCGTGCTCCCTGAGGAGTGAGAGCCAGGTACTGTCCCATCTGACAGTCTGACTGCAGCAGTGGTTAAAACACATCTGTTGGATGTCTCCATCCATGACATCACTTGCCAGAGTGGGGAAAACAGTTTTCCTGATTCCCTTTATATATGGTGTTGTTTTTTGCATTAAGTTGTGGGGGGAATTTGCCTTTTCAGGGAGGATCCCTTTGGAAGCATGTGCTGGCTGAGCTGTCCTGGCTGTTCAGCAGTCATCAGTGACCACTGCTAGATGTTCCCACCTGTGAGATCCATGCTGAGATCACTTGAGAGTGACCCCAGGGGTGTGGGGGTGAAGTCAGTGTGCTGTTGTGTGACATGGGCAGCAGTGAGGACAGGCTGCTGGCTTGCTGCAGGCAGCAGAGCTGCTCTCATCCCAGAGCTGGGAGATGAAGGAAGTGGGATAAAACCTGTTGTCCTTGGGGATTTGTTTTTCTGCATATGGAAATCATTGCTGCAGGGATGTGAAGTGCAAGTGCTGGGGAGGGACAGGATGGGCCAGGTCCAAGGGCAGGGGCACAGGCTCTGCTTTTCTTTAGTCCCCTGAAGGAACTCTTTGGCTCTCTGCCAGTCTGGGGGCAAAAGAAAAACAGGGATGATAAAGGGATTAAGCTGGGATGCATCAAACAATACAAGAGGAGGGGCTACAAGAGAGCTGGAGAGGGAGTTGGGACAAGGGCCTGGAGTGATGGAAGAAAGGGAATGGCTTCCCACTGCCATAGGACATGGTTAGATGGGTTATTGAGAAGAAATTCTTGGCTGTGAGGGTGGGCAGGCCCTGGCACAGGGTGCCCAGAGAAGCTGTGGCTGCCCCTGGATCTCTGGAAGTGTCTAAGGCCAGGTTGGACAGGGCTTGGAGCAACCTGGGGTAAGGGAAGGTGTCCCTGCCCATGGCAGGGGGTGGAATGGGACAGGCTTTAAGGTCACTCCCAACTCAAACCCAAACCATTCTGTGATTGCATGAAACCCCCCCTTGTCTTGGTCTTCTGTAGCTATGAGAGTGCTCTCATGGCCCCTCTGCGTGCTCCAGGGCCTCGCACGAGGCCGTACCTGTGATGGGCCCCCTACCTGGTCTCATCAGTGGGGCAGCAGGAGAAGTTGGACACTTCTGCTGCTGTCTGCACGTTGGTTACCATCTCCAAGTGAAAAGCAGCCAAAGCACTGCTCCAGTGGTGGAGCTCTCCCCCATCTTCTCCCCAGAGCTAACTTTGCCTTTGCAGACACAAAGGCGGGTCTGTGTCCCTGCCTTGGCAGGCTCGCCCCGGCCCAGCGGTGGCTTTGTGTGTCCCGGAGCTGCAGATGGGCTGGAGCGAGTGGCTGTCAATGTGGCATTGTCTGTGGCCACCCCGCCTCCCTCAGGGGGACAGGCAGGGGGTGCTGGCCGTGCCCCCCTTGCTGCTGCTCTGGGTCCCCGGCACCCCCGAGAGCCACACACTGCCTGGGGGCACAGAGCTGCTGTGCTGACCCCGTCTGTCCCCCAGGGTCCCCTTGCTCCTGTCCTCTGGCTGCCCACCCCCTCGGAGCAGGGAGGAAGGTTCATCCCAAGAGCACGTGGTGCTGCTCAGATGGCATTGCACCAACCTCAGCCTGTGCCATCTGCACTGCTGCCATGTGGTGAGAGAAAGGAACGTGGGATATCCCCATTGCAGCAAGGTTTCGGTGCTCCTGCCACGGGACAGAGGGATGGAGCCCCTTGGAGAGTGTGTACCTCACCCCACCAGGCGTAGGGACCAACCCTCTGCATCGTTGCTCCCTGACTCCCTGCCCTGTGTTCTCCCTTTGTTCATGTCTGTCTCAGACTGCAGAAGGTGGAAAAACCAACCTGTGAATAGTGCAGGGACAAGCTGGGGGTGCTGGAGCTGGGACAGGGGCTTGATGGATGTGGATTCACACAGGGCCTTGGGGGATGCGTGCTGTAGGTTCTCCAAGTGCAAGTGTGGACTGCAGTGTCCTTCAGGGTAACCCTAAGGAAAAGACAAGCAGGTGTGTGATCAGGGAGAGCTTGGGAGGAGCCTGTGGACAGTTCCTATGACCTCCTCGGCTGCCCAGAGGTTGTAGGAATGGGGTCAGGGTTGTTTTAATGCCTGAGCAAAGGTGAGAGCAGGTTTCTGTGGGTTCCTCTGCTCCAGGCTCCCCGCAGGTGTCCGATCCCTCTGTGTTTCCTTCCTGTATCCTGTCTGCATGGGGATGGTCAGGGGGAGGGCTCTGGCAGCTGTCACTAGAGCTCTCTGTTCCCTCTTCATGCTCCCACAATGGAGTTTCAGGGTGAGCTCTTTCCTTGAGAACTGGGAAACTGCAAGCACTGCCCCTGTCTCTGATCCCCCATGCAGCCCCCCTGCTTTCTGGGTGAAGGTGGGAGGAGAGGAGGGAGTAGCAGGAGACTGGAGCTGTTGCAGGGTGGGTCCCCATGGGGGAAAATTATTTATGTCCCTATGGTGTGTGGGGGCACAAGAGGGCAGTTAGGCACTGCTGCTCCTATGGCTCTGGCACTTGTGGGACTGGGATGCACTGCTGGAACCCCTCATCTGTGCTCAGCTCTCCACCCTGTTTGATCCCACTTCCTTCTTCCACCCCACCTCTGTGTGCTCTCTTCACTCAGCACCAGGCTCTCTTGGGTGGCCAAATATCTGTATCTATCTCATGGAAGTTCCATCTTATTGAAGAATTACTTCTTCATTTTCACAAGGGTTGTCTTCCGAGGAGGACAAACTGGAGGACAGATGCTCCTTCAGCAGGAGCTGTACCCAGTGCTTTTGGAGCACTGGGTACAGCTCCTGCTGAAGGAGCATCTGTCCCCCAGTGCCCTGTGGGAGTTGCTGCTGTCCCTTGAGCCCGGTCACCTGCCTGCCCTCTGTGCTGCTGGGCATGGTGATGGATGGTACCACATGGGTGGGCTGAGAGAGGCTTCACAGAGGCTGCTCTTTCTCTGGTGCTATGAAATCTGGTTCTCCTGGGGCTTCTGCTGTGAGCTCTATGCCTGGGTTACAGCTCTGGGGAGAGGGAAAACGCCTCTGCAGAAGACGGTGGTTAAGACATCAAGGGCATTGAAGCGGGAGGGACGTAACAAATAAAATTGTCATGGGGTGCTTCCCTCTCGGTGCTGGGAGTGAGCTGTGTGAGATGGAGAGAGATGCTCTGCACAGAAATGTGCTCTGGTGGTGTCAGAGGCAGCTGAGGTGCCAGAGATGTCAGGATGACAAGGTGTGATTCCCATCTAAGCTCTTGCTAGGAGGTGCTGGCTCTGGCAGGGAGAGGCAGAGCAGGGTGCTAATCCCTTGAGAATGAACAGGAGGCAGAGCACTAAGGCTCTTTTTCCTTTTTTTTCCCTCCCCAATGCTTGTAGTTCTGACCTAGAAATTCCTTACTACATTTGCTGAGCTGGCTTAGTTAAAGACTTGAGTAATTTCTGGAGGATTAATTATTCAGAGAGTGTAGGGAGGGAGGGTAATGTCTACTCCTAGCACTGTAGACCAACCTGCTCAGGGTTCCTGGCTTGGGGACAGGTGCTGGTCTGTCCCCAGATGTCCCAAGGGCACATCCACTGTGCAGGTGCCTATTGGGGAGCACATCAAGATGCAGTTGTGTCTTGCTCTGGTCCTTCTATTTGTTTTCACTCTGTTTAAGCAGAAAACCTAATTCTGGTCTTCAGTGACATAATTTCAGCTCGTGCTGCTGTTCCTCCTCCCTGGAAGTCCCTGTGACTGATGTCCCCAAGGCCCTGTCTCAGCCTCCCAGTTTGGGGTGGGCACCTCCACCTTGGCCAGGGCTTTCACAGTGGGCCTTGGCCACAGGGATCTCTGGAGTCCCCTGGGGAGGCGCTGCCAGCAGCAGATCTGCAGGGATCTGGTGCTAGTGCTGGGGTTTGGGGGATCCTTGTGCCCTGTCTCTGTGGGTGGGGTGGTGCTGGTCCTCCCTGCAAATCACTTCCCACTCTATCCAGAGGCACTTCGGAGGGAGCATGCAACACGCTGCAGTGTGGGTAGTACTTGTTCCTTTAAAGCCATGCTGTTGTGCTCAGGATCATTCCTCAGATGTGCAGTGATAGCAGCTGTTTTCCAGGTTGCAAATAGCTCTGTGCCCTGGAGAGTGTATGGAGGAATGTATTCCCTTGATCTCCACAGGCTCTTGATGTGCTGATGAAAGCGGGTTCCCTGTTTAACAGCAAAGTAAGGGCAGGTTGGCAGTTTTCGCTCCTTTCTGTGCTTTTCCCATGGTGTTTCGGGAGGAAGCAGTTGTGAAGAGGCTGTCAGCAGCCCTTGGACCCATCTGCAGTGCTGGGGGGGTGACTCGGGGGCTTGGTCCTTTGCTGCAGTTGTAGGAAGGTGGGGGACAGACCCAGAGCTCTGCTGGGTTCCCTGCAGCCCTGCCAAAAAGTGCCTGGAGAGAACATGAGCTCCTCAGGAGAACTTCTGCAGGGAGTGATTGTGTTGCTGTCTGTTCCTCAGCACAGAGGCTTTGGCAGGAGGCTGTTTGTCCTGGACACCATCGTACAGGCACAGCTGTCACAGCTGGAGGAGCCCAGGCCACCCAGGGTTCTGCAAACCCCGTTTTTAGAAGGCAGTACCCAAAACATCTGTTTCCCTGACCTGTGTGAACAGGCAGCTTTGCTGGTAGCGACTGCAATGCTTGTTGTTTGTGTTTTGGCAGAATGATTGCAATAAACAGTGAATGATTTATTAATAACCTGCAAATAGCCGCTCACCAGCTGAGCGGGGGGATGTGTTTGCGCTCTCTCCTTGGCCGCAGGGAGCTGCCAAAAGCACCAGTGTTCAAAGCTGACACGTTCAGCTGACAGACAGGGGTGTGCAGCTGCTGGGGCTGCTCCTGGGGCTGCAGTCACTGGGTGCTGAGGCTCTCCCCAAACCCAGCTGCTTTCATGGGGCAGCACCGTGGCTTTGGGGAGGGTTGCTCTGCTGGACCCATGCTGGTGCTCGTAGCAGAAGATTGTGGAGGTGAGGAGTGCTCTGCCTGCAGCAGCCCCGTGAGCTTTGTGAGTGCTGGGGGACATAGGTGAGGAGCTGCTGTCACCCCAAAGGGCCAGCCCAGGGCAGTACCCTGCAGGCTGCCCATGCCTCCCACACCGACGGCAGGAGTCGGCATTTCGCACCAAGCTGTCATCTCAGGCAGTTGCAGGCATATCTTTTCCAGTTTTTCCAACTTTTTTCCCCGTTGGAGTTTGAAAATCTGTGGGCATCCTTGCTTGGCTCAGAGCAACTGAATTTTAGCTGTTATTTCCTTCTGTAAGTCCACCTTCATCTGGGTCCTGCAGGAGCTTTCACACAGTCTCCTGAACCATGAAGGGTTTAAAGGGAATGGGGAAGGGTTGAGAGAGGATGTGAGTGGCTCAGCTTCACCCTGCTGCGGGAAGCTGGGAAGATCTGGAGGATGAAGAGTGAGTGAAGGACAGGCTTTGTTTATGGAATGGAGCCCAGCCCTGTGGCATGGGGAACGACACCACAGGGTGGTGCTTGGCTGCATGGGATGTTTCCAGAGCCAGGCTGGGACTGTGGAATGGCCTTTCCAAGGAGCAAAGCACTATACAACAGTGAAGGTGGTGGGGGCAGTTGCTTCAAGCACCCATCTCCAGGTGTGTGCAGCCTGTGGGAAGCAAACTGCACCAGAGATCCACTACAAAGGAGTGTTATCCATGAGTGTAACCTTCCTCCAGACATCGTGTGCTTGTGAAAGCACCTGGATCTCTGCAGTGGAGCCTGCACAGCATCCAAGCCAACAGGCTCCCTTTGGCAGCTGTAAGCCCAGAGAGCAGGAAAGAGTGTGAGATATGCAGGGAAACTCACACTCAGGACCTGGAAATGCTCCCTGCATCTGTGAGCGAGCCCAGGGTGTCAGCTCTGGTTCCCTGGGAAAATTATCTGCAGGTGTCTTGTGCTGGGTGGATGGGTTTGCTCTGCAGAAAGGGCTCTGTGGATGCCAATGGGATCTCTGCTGTGTGAACTCTTCCCCTGCATCTGCTTTGCCTGGACAAGTCCAATGTTTTACTGCTCAGGTTCCATTGTGAAGGTGAGGGGGTGTTGGAGTCCAGTTTGATGTAGTCTCTGCTGCTTAGGAAGTGGCACTTGCCACACCCTTGATAACGCTGTACTCAACCGTGTCATCTCCCGTCTTTGGCTCCCCAAAGCCATGAGATTCTTTAGCATATGATGTTCCTGATGCTGTGACAGCCTGTGCTCCTCTGGTCCCATCACCCTGGCTGGGGGAGCCGGGGTTAATTCCTGCCTGCTGTCAGAACCAGCAAGTGCTTTGGATCCCAAAGTGCTACGGTCTGGAGGGGGAAGGCTGTGTCACTTGCTCTTCTCTGGGAAGGAAGACCCAGTGAGGTGTTAAAGCTGCCTGCTGCCCCTGGCCTGGGGCTGTTTGTCCTGTTCCTGCAGCCTTGGGAGCCCCTGGATTCCAGTGGGAAGCAGTGAGTGTTCCTTTGCTTCTTCCCTTGGAATCAAGGTCTGCCTCGCTCTCCGCAGGCGTGGCACGGCTGTGTCTGCACATTTGCTTTACTGCTAATGGAGCTGCTGCTTTACCCATTGGTTCCTGCATCCAGAAAGGGCTCATGAGAGCAACTGCAGCTTTTCCTTTGCTCCACAGGGCCACTGGGGTATCTGCAATGTTTGCTGGATTTCGTCAGATGAAAGGGGCATCTTTCTTAATAGCCTGTGTAATTTTTTCCAAAGGGACCCATTGCATTAAATCTTTAATCCAGCCAGCTGCTAAGGGAGAAGAGTCAGTCTCCCTTCCTTTGCTGTGGAGCTCTTGCACTGCCCTGATGTTACCCGAGAGGCTTTCCCCTTTGGAGTAGCTGGAGCTGGTGCAGTTGGAGCCTTTGGGGTGGCAGAGGGCCTTGTTGCTCCTCTGCTTTCTCCCTGTCCCTTGCTGTAATGCCACATCCACTCTGTGCCAGGGAAGCAGGGTCCTCTCTGTGTTGTGTGTACTTGGGTCACACCAGCTGGAACAATGAGAGAGAAACTGTGTAGGATTTGGGATATGCTGTTGCAGGGCTGCTACCAAAAACCCTGTTCCAGCAGGTTGCTTCTGCTTGTGATTTCTTATATTTCCATGCTCAAAAATCCTTGCTTGTCCCAATTTCTTAAAGAGTTTCAGGGTTGCTGACTGTCTTTTTTTGGCAGCTTTTTTTAAAAAATGCCTTTTGGAAATGAGGTGACATTTTGCTGAGCCTGGTGCTGCCTGCCCTGCTCCTGGGCAGGGGAGAGGGAGGGCTCTGCTAACCCAGCTCATGCTGTCCCATCCTACTTGTGCTGATTTGACTTTTATGTTGTATTTGCTGCATGCTCTGACCTTTTCTTCCTTCTTGTCCCCTGCTTTCTGCCCTCACAGCGTTCTCTGTGAGGCAGGAGTAATTTGGGAGGAAAGCCTCCTTCATTTTTTTGTGCACAACCACAGGTGCAGCTGTTGACTGTGCTGGCAATTGCCTTTGATAGACATTTGCAGAGACAGTGACCCATGAAAGAGTAAATCAAAGACTCAAAGCTGGTGTCTGGGAGGCACCTTTATCTGATGTGTTCCTCTGCAAATAGTGGGCAGATAACAAAGACACATCTGCAAATCAGGCAGAGTTCAGCAGGGGATGCAGCTTCCCAAGGAAAAGGGGCCTGAGGATGGCTGGGACATCTTCAGACTTATCATAGAATCATGGAATGTCCTGAGTGGGAAAAAACTCATGAGGATCAGGGAGTCCAACTCCTGGTCCTGCACAGGTATCCCAACAATCCCACCCCGTGCATCCCTGACTCTGGCAGCCTTGGGGCTGTGACTGTTCCCTGGGGAGTCTAGATATCACTGGTCACCAGAGCTGTGAGGCTGGAGGGAGGGTTATTGAGCTTGGATTGCACAGCTTGGCTCCTGCAGCTGGGGTTCCGCATGAGGCTTTTCTGTGGATGAAAAAGATGCTTTGCATCTTTATTTATTTATTTTAAATTTTCATGTTATCTATTTTTATTTGCATCTTGGTGCCTCGAAACAGCCTTAGCTCTGAGCACATCTCTGTGATCCCATGGCTGGGTTCTTGGGATGCCAGGACCTAATCTGGGGCCAGAGGAGTCCTGGCCCTTATCCTGCTCCAGGGCTGGACTCACTGCCTACGTCTGGAGGTGATTCAGGTGGATTTCAGCCATGACCAACCTCCCAGGCAGTGGCACCCAATGTGGCAGATGTGCCCTATAGGTGACACCTGGCTCAGACACTGCCATTCCCGTGCTCTGGGCTGAGTGTCTGTAGCAGGAAAGCTGCTCCAAGTGCCAGAGCTGCCCTATCATCGCTTCATCTTATTCCTGAGCACCGTGGGGCTGCTTGTACTGTTCCAAGAGCATTCATCCATGAGCGTTCACAGGTCTGGCTGCTCTGCTGGCAGCTCCCATCTCTGCCTGGCTGGGACAGCACCAGCCTGCCAGCAGTGACAGCGTGGCCTGTCTGATGTCGTCTGGTGCTTCCCACCTTCACTGCTTGTTTGCAATTTTCCTTGCTCCATGCATGAAATGCAGAGTGACCTTTTAAAATGTGTTCTGCTGCATGTGGGTGAGGGAAAGCTGAGCTTTGGCGGAAAATGAACGGCTGGAAAGACACAGCTGAGTTGGAACCATGGCCCAGCTGGGCAGAGCCTGAGGATATTGGAGTGAAAAAGTCCCAGGCTGTTTTTGGCAGCCTGGATGCTGCAGGGCAGCACGGGGTGGCCTTGCCCATCCATGGGGGCTGGTTGCCCTCACTCTGTGGCCCTCCTCTGTCCATGCTCTGCAGCTGCTGACGTGAAGGAGCCCCAGGGGTTTGCTGAACATCCCCAAGCTGCTGCTTCCTGTGGGGATGCTGTGGGCCCCAAGATGAGGGCAGAGCTGTGGTGGGACCCATGGAGATGAGCCATGTGAGGCTGCACCAGGGAAACCCATCAGCTTCTGCATTTGAAATGTGGCTGCCTGTGTTCAGCTTTTGCTTTTTATGTGTTGCCAGAGGGCTGCTGTGGGCAGATCCAGGTGATTTGGAACATCTCCTCTGCCATGGCAGCCGGTAATGTGTAGAAATTTCCGTTTCTAATTCACTTTCTCTTTTAAGCAAAAGGTGTTTTCCTCCTGTCAGTGGTTGCTGTTTCCTAGCAGTGCCTGTGCAGAGCACATGCTGTGAGTTATTTTTCCCACCGCATTGACATCATGAGGGTGGAAGTTTGGAGGGTTTTCTGCTGAGGGATGTGGCTGCGATGCTGGACCTTCTTCCTCCACACTGCAGGCAAGGTGTGCTCTGCTTCCCCTGTGTCCTGGCACAGCTTGACAGACCCCACTGGGGTGTTTGTAAAAGGTGTTGCCTTACAGCTGTTGCCCCCCTCTCTCTGGGGAAGGGCACTGAGTTCTGGTGGGAGTCCAGGGCATCTTTGACCCCAGCTGTTTGGCAGAAACCCCCTTGGCTAAACCCTCTGGCCAGCTAGCACTTAAATGTTGGGGTTTGAATGTGCTGCATGTGCAGTAGTTATAGTGCCTTTCCTGGTGTGGTCCAGGCTCTGGCAGGATCCTAGGATGTTTTGCAAGGGCTGGAGTGTTGTCTCCCCACAGTTCTTCCGGGCACAACTTCTCATTGCTCATCCCCTGGTGGGTGCTGGGGCAAGGTTCAAACCCCCAGCCCTAGAAGGAGTCCCCTCCTTCCTCTTCCCCTGTGTTGGGTCCAGTGCTTGCCATGGGATGAGTCAGCTCACTCCAGTGCTGAGGCAGTGTGGTTGGACTGGGTTGTGTTTTGGTTCTCAGCAGATTGGCTGGGCTGAGTCATTTCTGCTCCTTTCTGCTGGTGGTGAGTTTCACAGTGTGACACATACCTGTCCCACAGCCAGTTCCCATCAGCCTGCACAGACACCTCCCTGAGGTTTCCCTTCCCTCTGTCAGCACAGCAGCATCCTTTGAAGGCAGCAGTGAGGTAAAGGTGGGAATGGAGGTGAGAAGAGCTGATGCTGCAGATAGTGCAGGATGGCAGGGTCTCTCTCCTTCTCTGCATCCTTTGTCCACAGCAGCAGCCTTGGTCTCACCACACAGGGCTGTGGAGTCGGGTTTGAGCCATGCACTCCTGGCATAGCGTGAGCGTGTGGAGCAGACTCCTGGAAGCAGCTGGGTTCCTCAGGGCTCATGCTGGAAAATGGAGGGCCTCCTGGAACCCCAGTGTGTGGCTGCCCCATGCAGAGCTAATCCCACCAACTTCCAGGCCTGTGGGTGTCCCTGAGGTGCCAGAGCTTAGGGAGCTGATGTGAGTGCCCCAAGCAGCTCCGTGACTGGAGCTCTGTCCCTGCTGCCTGCACGTGGGGTGTGAGAAGGGACAGCATGCCTTGGAGCTGTACAGCAGCAGAGTTCCTCTCAGGTGAGGAGTCTCACCATGCAACTGCTAATTTTGGTGGCACTGACCATCTGGGTAGTTGTCTTTGTCCTGCCCAGTGGGGCTTTAAATATTTTGCCTATATTGTGAAGGATTGGATGTGATTTGCTTTGTCAGTTGTCTTATTCTCCTGAAATAAGTCAAAGTATTTGTTTTCCTTTGGGTGTTATTTGGGCTCTGTACTCTGGCAGTCCTGGAGGTTTTAATTTTACACAACTAGCGTTTCAGAAGTTGTAGAGGTTTGTTTTGACTTTTTTTTAATTAAATTGCTATAACCTGGGGGAAATCTTTGGCCTTAATTTAAATGGAAAGCCTTATTCTGAGTAAATCCAACATCCCAGTCTAGCTGGTGATTGTGCTGTTCAGAGTTTTGACAGGAAAAATTAAAATTTTACTCCAGGCTTGAAAGTTTGCAATCATTGACTGCAACAGGCAGGGCCAGCTCGGTGGCGTAAGAGGATTACGTTAATCTATTGTTTGGGGAAGAAGTAAGATTTTAGTAGATTCTGTTTTGATGCAGAAATGAGATAATTACTGCTTGGGAGGTGAAAAGAAAACGGTTGGAAGTAGAAAGGGTGCCTGGTGTTGAATCCTGGGCTTGATGAGGATGTCTGCACCCCTCTGGGCCAGTGCTTCCTGAGGGATGTGGTGCTTGTTTGGGAGTAGGGAGGATTCAAATTCCCATGGGGTCCAAGCACCATCCCCTCCTGGGACAGCCTCTCCACTACACCAACCCCAGCTGCCAGGCTGGGTCTGCTGCCAGTGCTCAAAGGTCCAGCTTGAGTCGTGAAGCCCTGGGAAGGAGAGGTGCTCAGGACTGTGCCTCCATGGCCATGGGATCAGTGGAAGGACTTCATAAAAATCAGAGTGAGGCTTGAGCCTGTGGATGAGCCATTTCCCAGAGAGGCTGTTGCATATTAGGAAGAGATTTTTCCCTGTGAGGTGGGCAGGCCCTGGCACAGGGTGCCCAGAGAAGCTGTGGCTTCTCCTGGATCCCTGGAAGTGTCCAAGGCCAGGCTGGATGGGGCTTGGAGCAGCCTGGGACAGTGGAAGGTGTCCCTGCCCACAGCAGGGGGTGGAATGAGATGGCCTTTAAGGTCCCATCTAACCCCAATCATTCTGTGATTCCCTGATTCTGTGATTTATCCATAATTCCCTTCCAAGCAGGCCATGCCGAGTGCTGAGAGGTCAGATGTCATGCAGCTCATTTTGTTGTGTATGAGGTGATCTCCTATGCCTGCCTGTTAATTGAATTTTGATCCCTCTCCAGCCTGTGGCCACTGGTGCCCCCTCCCTGCCCTGGTGAGCCTCATGAGGGGACATCCCAGCCATGGGCACTGCCTGGCAGTCACAGGGGCTTTAGGAAGCTGTGGGCACAGGGCTGGGGTGAAGGAGCAGCAGAGGCTCACTGAACAGCCACCAGGAGGAGTGGGGACAGCACAACACTCAGTGAAAGTTGTGTGGCTGGGGTGGCTTTGTCCCACGGGCTGGCAGCTGGGCACAACCCCTTTGTCCCTTTTCTGCTTCGTCTTTCCCCAGCCACAGCACTGCGAGTCCTGGCCCCTTTTGGGAAGCCTTGGGGGCTGTGTGCTTGCTAAGGAAACCCTTGTAACAGTTCCCCTGGGCATGACAGGGGTGGTGGGGGACACAATTGTCAGGAGCCAGCTCTGGGAGGGGGCTGCTCCTCCTTGGAGCTCTGCTGTCTGTGGGATGTCGGCAGCTGCATCGATCCAGTCCCCTGCTCTCCCAGCCTGGAGACTGCTTGCTCCATATTGATTATCATTTTTTTCTGGTGACTGATGAAGTTTGCTGGACTCTAATTGCATGAATTATTCTCCTTTCCATTTTCTGAAACCCTTGATCATGTTAATGAGTTTTCCAATTTTTGCTTTGGGTTTTGCCAGGGCTTGTTTTTCAGGGGAAAAAAACAACTGGTATGCAGTGAGCTGGGCCTGTTCCCAGGTTGCTTGAGTAAGTGGGGATTATACATGTCCCAGTTTGTCCCACTTGGGCAGGATCTGGGGGGTTTGTCCCTTTTGATTTGAAAGAATGATAGAATTACAGAATGTCCTGACTTGGATGGGACCCACGAGGATCATTGAGTCCAGCCCCCAGACTGCACAGACACCCCAACAATCCCACCCTGTGCATCCCTGAGAGAGTTGTCCAAACACTCCTGGAGCTCTGGCAGCCTCGGGGCTGGGACCATTCCCTGGGGATCAAATGAATTTTGGGTGGATCTCAAGCAGTGTGGGGGCAGAGCCAATGGGCCTCACTGGGGAAGGGCTCAGCAGAGGCAGCACCCCTTGCCCATCAGACAGCCCTGCCAGCTCCAAATGCCCTCAAATTATCCTGCCTTTGTTTCTCCATTGGCTGTGTTTACTCCCATCACCTCACTGTTGATGTTTTAGACTTTCTTCAGTCCTTTTGAACTCAACAAATGATTTTTAGGAAGTATCAACCAATTTTCTCTCTCTTTTTTTGTCACTTAGCAAGTATTTAAAGGCCTGTGTGACCTCCAGCTGCCTGTGCTGCTGGCTGCTTTTCCCTGCCCTTATCTCTTCCCTGCAAGCCTGAGCCAGGTTTTTATGCAGCTGTCAGGGAGCAGCACCAGGGACAGCCCTGCTTTGGGAAGTAATTTATCCCTGTGTGCCCATGATTTAACTGCACAGTGCTGCCAGTGGGGAGAACCTTTTGAAGTGGGATGAAATAACCTGGCAATTTCCATCTGGGGGGTTAAAAAGGGAATTGGATTTCAGGAGCATGCATGTCCCATGCTGCTCCAAGAAGGGATAGCTGCTGACCAGCTGCTGCAGGTGGGCTAGCACTGGATCAGCACCAGCATCTCTGTGCTGGGGGCTGGGGCTGCCTCTGTGCTGCCACGCTGGATTTGATGGTGATCCCACTTCTGTTCCTGGGTGCTTCTCTGGGAAGGTGAATTTTCATAGAATCATAGGAAGGACTCACAAGGATGGATCATGAGTTTGATTCTCAGCCCTGCAGACCCCCCAGCAATCCCAACCTGGGCATCCCTGGCAGCGCTGTCCAAGCACTCCTGGAGCTCTGGCAGCCTCGGGGCCGTGCCCATTCCCTGGGGAGCCTGGGCAGTGCCCAGCACCCTCTGGGGGAAGAACCTTTCCTGATATCCAACCTAACCCTGCCCTGGCACAGCTCCAGCCATTTCCTGTCCCTGGTCACAGAGAGCAGAGTTCGGAGCTGTCCCTCTGCTGCCCCTCAGGAGGAGCTGCAGCCCCGGTGAGCTCTGTGCTCCATCTCCTCTCCTCCAGCTGAACAAACCAAGTGCCCTCAGCTGCTCCTCCTATGGCTTCTCCTTGACACCCTTCCCCACCCTTGTAGTGCGATGCTCTCCCTATGTGATTCTATGTTATTTCCAAGAAAGAGGGTATTTTAATTTAATTTGAGAATGAGGGTATTTTACCTTAATTTGGGTAGCACATCTGGGTTTGCTGCTGGAATTAGAGTGGTTGTGCTAAGTGATACATTGGGTAAATCAGTAAATTGATGTGGCTGGCTCGTGGTGGGTGCCGGCACGGAAGTGTGTGAGTAATGCAATAGAGCTGGCAATTACAGCAAAGTGCCTGCTTAGACTGAAATTATTGAGCCTCTTGCACACTCTGCACTTTATTACAGCTGTGTTGAGATGTAGCACTTCTCAGAAGGCCCCACAGCTCTGCCAGCAAGTGTGTAGCTCCCAGATCCATGCTGTTCCCAGGAGTCGGCTCCAGGAGCCTCCGGAGGTGTTTCTCCAGGGTGCTGGGCACCAGAGAGGACCTGCAGTGCGTTGTGCCACTGTGGGCTCATGTTTGCACAGAGCACGGGCACATTTAGGATCATAATGAAATGCTTTGATGAATTCTGGATGGAGTCATCTAGGTTGGAAAAGTCCTCCAAGATCATTGAGTCCAACTGTTACCTCAGCACTGCCAAGGCCACTCGTGTACCCTCACAGAGAGGAATTTCTTTCCAATATCCCATCTAATCTTACCCTTGGTCAATGGGAAGCTATTCTCTCTTGTTCTGTCTCTCCAAAGTCCCCCTCCAGCTCTTCTGGAGCCCCTTT
>VYZP01038754.1:10593-26323 GCA_013400635.1 Hypocryptadius cinnamomeus | reverse complement strand
GTTAATGCATTCAAACTTTTCTGCTTTCTCTTGATATTTGAAATATCAAGAGTGATACATAACCATTTCTGACTCCTTTTCCTTTGGGTTCTTGACATAGCTCAAAAGTAGGAAAGGTGCATGCAGTTCAAAACTGAAACTAAAACCACCCCATACCAATCCACACCAGGTGAGTAAAAGATGGCTGCAGTTTGAACCCCACTCTTTTGCAATATTATATTTCACCTTGTTCAGAACTTTTTTGATTTTCCAGCAAAACAAAGGAGTTGAGAATTCATTTTGCTTGACTTATAAAAAATAGAAGAATACAGGGGGAATTTCTGTCTCTGACATGGTACCTGCTGTTACTGCAAAAAATCTACATGCCTGCACTGGCAAGGTTGCCCAGAGAATGAACGATCACTGGAATGCCCCATCCCTATAAATGTTCAAGGATAGGTTGGATGGGGCTCTGAGCAACCTGGTTTACTGGAAGGTGTTCCTGTTCATGGTAAGGCAGTTATAACTAAATGATCTTTAAGGTTCCTTCCAACCCAACACATTCTGTGATTCTACACATGCACGACTAAATATTTAATGGCATGATTTGCTTGTTAAAACTTGTGATTTCAGTGATGGGCAGAATCCTGGCTTTCCTGAGCTCTAGCTTAACATTTTGTATGCTTAAAGATAATTGAATTCTCAAATGCTATATTGAAAGAAACCTATAAAAGCATAAACTGTTTTTGAATTCTGTTCTGGGTTAAATAAGTGCTCTGGAGTGCTTGTGTTTTCCTTTTCAACTCTTGCTTAAACTTTCTCTCTCTTTGCCTGTGTTGGTAATGAAATTCACAAAACCTTCGTGATCGGTATATGGGGGGAAGTGTTCCAGACATTAACATCAACTTGATTAAGAGAAAAATAACCTGAAATTTTTTTGGGAGTGTCTGGAGACGTTTAGAGGACTGCTCTGAGTCAATTGCAAAGTGATTTCAGGGTAAAGCATAAAAATTCCTTCTGTTTGGAAGCATACATAGATAAGGAACAGGAATGATTCTAGGGCATATGCCTTGGAAACAGAATGGGTTTATCTTAAAAGAGTTGTGCAGTTTGTTTTAAAATGTCCAAGCAGCAAATATGACACAATTCTGCTCATGACAATGGGGTTTTTCAACTATTTCCTCTACTTTCTCTTTTTGAACTATCAAGCATATGGAATTTTCAACTGAAATGTTTTGAGCATCTGCAGAATTTGCTATGGTTGTCTGAACTTGTTAGATGTGTTCTGTAGACATAAAATATTTTTCTCTATTTTCTTGAAAGCCATCACCAATTTTTTTTAAAATCACCTTACACTTCCATACACTTCTGTTATTCTGTATGTCACTCTTGTACAACTTTAAATAAATACTGAGTGGTGTAAATGAGAAGAAATCCTAAATCCCTTCCTATTCTAAAGCACTTATTCTTTTCCTTAGTTTATATGTCCATGTCTATACTCTATATATCCACAAATATTGATACTTAATACTTACAAACTATTTAAAAGTAAAACAAACCACTATGGATGATCTGTGTCATGACTTTCACTCCATTGGCCGCAATTCTAATGGGTGTAAACGGATTATAGGGTTATAGAATCACAGAATCACAGGCTGGTTTGTATTGGAAGGGATCTCCTAAAATATAGATCTTTTTGTCAACTGCCAGAAAACATAGAACAATATCTATCAACATTAGACATCTAAAGAAATAGAGAAAAACATAGAAGAGGTAACATATCAGGGATGAGTAAGACAAGACTCTTCAGCATAGTACACTAACACCAATGAACATAACTACCTACCTTACTTACTCTTTACTTTTTAACATGCTGAGAAAACAAACAGGATGTTGGGAAATTTCGTTTTTACAATGTACTACTTCTGCCAACAGTGTTTAGGGTACTTTTGTTATTTTCACGGTAACTAGTTTGAGTTTGTTATTTAGTTTATTTTCTTCTTTTTGTGAGGAGGATCAATTGAATTCAGATAGCAACTGATGTGTCTAAAAGTCTTCCCAAAATTCATGGGCAAAGTTTTTCATGATAGTTATTAGTGTTCTAATGTGAATTTGCCAAATCTAATACATTTCTCTTCTTCTGTAGATCATTTTACTGTGACATATAAGCAGCTAATAACTTTATTAAATTATTGGTTTTCCATTGTCATAATCAGTCTGTCCTCTTTTTCGGGGCAGCATAACTTCAGCAAGCTTTGCCTCCCTGGTCTATCTAGGGATAACATTTAGTACTGAATCTAAGTACATGAAGGAAAATTATACTGATTTGAATACTGTTTCTTTTGTGTAGTAGAGCAACTACAGGAAATTATGAGTTTAAAATAGCAATAAGCTACCTTGAGGAATTCATGTAGCATGAGAGAAAAGACAGACATGAGTAAAGAGGATACTTTGCTTTCTTTTGAAACTGAATTTCTGGGACTCATTTTGAAAATCTAATTAATGTTCCAGGCTTTTGTTACTGCTCTTTGATTGACTTGCAACACATTCTCAGCTAATGTATAACAAAATGTCAGCAGATGAGTACTTGTATAATTGAAATTGCATTCATTTTATGATCCTTCTAGTGATTATGTGGCAAATACGCTTGATGTAATATTTTATTTTCTTCGTTTTTTGAAAATGAAATTAGTGCTTATAGGTAGCAATTCACTACACATTCATTATGAAACTCTTGCAAAACAGTTAAGAAGAATTCACTAAGAAGTTGAGTGGAACCTCTACATCTTGATTTTTTATGGTAACATTGACGTTTCCTGCTGAAGTCATATATCTGAGTCTAGGTTTTGGCTGTCTTCTTAGTCACATTGTATTCATGTCTGCATTCATAGCACGTATCCTGGATTCCTCAGTGAATAAACCTACCTAGTAGTCAAGCCTGTAGGTTCTAATTCCTCTAGCCAGCTACTCCTTATGAAGAGGACCTTTTTTTTGCTTCAACTGTCTTCTTGTTTGGTCTAATTAAAATATATCTTTTAGAGTTACTAGAAATATTTGTTACAAATTATATATTCCTACATGTCTAATGATGGCTTAAAATTGATGCTGCAGTTCCCAAAGAACAGAATGTGAGGGAAGTTATTCTCCACACTCTGTACAACCCTGGTGAGGCTGCACTGTGGATGCTGCAGCTGGGAAAATCAAAATGATCCAGTGTAGGGCTATAGGATGATCCGGGGCCTAGAACACACCAGCCTTGAGAAGAAATGAAGGGATTTGCTTACTCATTATTTCCTCTGAAAAACAGGCTTAAATTCCTTTGAAGGGACATTTGAAAGATGATGGAGCCAAACTCTTCTCAGTAGGAACAAACTCAGGTGTAGTTTGAGAGGTGGCATGGGAACTCAAACACAGAAAAGTCATCAGAAGTACAGGGCAGTGCTGAATATGTTTCTCCAAAGAAATCACGGCTCTTCCACCCCTGAAGCTTTTCAGTACTTGGCAGTTAAAATCCAAACATGACCCATCTAGTAGATGTCACATTCCCACCTGGCCTGTGGAGTTGAGCTACATTCACACAGATATTGAAGAAGATTTCATGGTGCTATGGTTCACTGACAAAAAATACTGACTGGTGGAAACATTCCAGAAAAATGTTGGTGCCTAAAATAAATTTTAAATAGGTGTCAAAATATTTTCTCTTCCAAAATTTGTGTAATATATGTATGCAACTTTCAGTTGCAGTTGGTTTGTTCGTATGTTTTGGGATGTTGTTCCTAAGCAAAATTGAAACCAATTTAAAACAATTGTAGATAACTGTGAACTGATATTGAAATAAAAATCTCCCAAATCATGCAAAAAAAAAGCATGCATGCAGTATCTTTTTAGAAATATGCTTATTGAATATTAAAATCCTAATGCTGTTTCCAGGACCAGCATGTTATATTCTACTGTTCAGTGACTCGTAACAATATTTTTAAATACTGGAAGGGCCAGAAGAGAGGAAAAGGATGACTCTACCCTTGGATGTATCTGGTTGTACATGCTGCATTGGCAGATGCAAAATCAAGGAAGACTAATCAGTCCTTGGTGTTCTCAGAAGTGGTGAGTGACTAATGCAAAGCTGAATTTTGGAAAACAGGATATCTGTCATCCTTGTCACACGGGATTTCCATGAGGTCTGTCTATAAGCACGTGAAATAATCTTAATGTTAAATCTTAGCACAGAGATATGCTATCTTTAACTTTACACTAAATGAGTGTAAATATTAAATAGACATTGGACAGATACTCTAGTTTAAGACATAATTCTCATTCTTTTCACTTTTAATCTGATACCTATCTAACATTTTCTGACCTTGGGGAAATCAGCTAACCTTAAACCTTGCAAAACAACAAGTGTTCTGAAATCTTTTGCGCAAGAAATTCTTTTGATGTTCCATTGATCTTTTTCTTCAAAATTAACTGCAATTACTATATTTGCAACTGGGCCACTGCCCCAAACTGGCTGTTTGGATCTAAAATGGACTTGAGGAGGTGGATTCATCCCTATGACTCAATATTCTCTTTAAAATTAATACTTGTTTGAATTGTAGTTCCAAACAGTTTGAGATTTCTGGAGCCCTTAAGTCTTCATAGAAAACTACTTCCTTACTTCTATTTCTTGAGATAAACCTCCAAGCCAGTTTGAAATCTCTACATCTGGCACGTAAAAAAGATTTTAGAAACCATCTTATAGAAATAAAAAGCACTTTTTCTCCTCCAATTTGTCTCAAATGAACACAATGAAATATGCAACAATATTGAATAGAATTCAAAATTCACAGAATAAAACATCACACAGAACAAAAGAAAAATCCTCTCACTAATAAATAGGGATTTCTTTCTTACACTCTACACTTGCACTGATTGCTGAGATGATGGTCTAAAATGACATTTTCAATCATCAGGAGCCTCAGGCAAACTGAATAAACTAAATAAGTATGGAAACAAGATATCTAAGGCTAACTTTACATGAAAAGGGAAGCTTAGGTGGAATTGTCTTGCATTCTGTCCAGTCAGATCTTGAAAACCTCCAGAGATGGGCATTTTGCCACACCATTAGGGAGGTTGTTCCAGTGACTAACCCTTCTTACTGCATAAAAAAATCTTCTATCAGGATGAAAGGTCTCATGGTGCAATCTGGACTGCTTTTCCCTTATTTTCTCCCATTTGATTCCTTGTGAAGAAAGAGCCTTTACCCTCTTTGAAACCATTCTTGAAGTACTGGAATGCTGTGGTTGAGTCCCTCCTCAGAAAAGGAGGAAATGCCTAATGCCTTAAGTCTTTACACATAGGTAAGTTCCCCAGTTCCTTGACCATCTTCATGGCTCTCCTTTGGATCAGCTCCAGTCTGTTCTTGCCTGCTTTGAGTTGTGGGGACAGCAAGCGGACACAGTGCTCCAGGTGTGGCCTGACAAGTGCTGAGTGGGGTGGGATGATCCCATCTCTGTCTCTGCTGGCAGTGCCCCTGCAGATGCAGCCTGGGATGTGTCTCACCTCTGTTGCTGCAGTGGTGCACTGCTGACTCATCTGCAGCTTTTTGTCCACCAGGACCCCCAGGTAGCCCTTTCCTCACTTGTTAAACTTTTTTTCTGTTCTTGCTAGCTCGCTCTTCCAATATGCCTGGTTCTCCCATTTCTCTCCCTTCTGAAATGCCCACCTCATCTCTCAGTTCAATGTCACCAGACAACTCGGTAAGACTATTTTCAGCCCCATCATGCCAATGATTTATGAAGATGTTTGATGTCATGGAGCCCAGACTTGATCCCTGATCCCACATTTGTGGCAGGTTGCCAGCCTAAGCAAACCCACTTATCATCACCCCCTGAGTACAACATTACCCAGCTTCCTACTCAGCCCCCAAACTATCAATCTAGTCTTTATCTTGTGAGTTTGAATAAGAGATGGCTGGGAAACAGTACCAAATTCTTTGCTAAAGTAGCTCTAACTTCTATATAACACTACTAACACTTCTGCTACAGTCTGCTGATTTATGGGATAGCATTAAATTTGCACTTCTAAAGTAACTATATTTATTTTATTTCCTGGCATTATAAATTATGCTTCTGCTCCCATACTCAATCATTAAATAGCTATAGAAGCTAAACTTGATTCAGGCTAAAATTAAGTAGAACTGATGAGCATTTTCTGCAGATCTTTTGATCTGTCCATCAAAGAAATGCTCATCTGTCCTCAAGATTTAAAAAAATAAATATTTTAGTTATTTAGGCCTTCAAATCACTGATGATGAAAGTAGCCAAAGTGAGGAGCATATTTTAGAAGGTATTCTAAGGAGATAGAAATCCTGCAGCCTTTGTCTCCAGAAGAAGGAGTGTGTTTTCATTCATGAGCTGACTGAAGTAATTAGGAAGGAATACTCTGCTCACTGAAGCATGCTGCTTGGAGTTAATGGCCTACAGAAAGAGAAGCAGCGATCTAGGAGGCAATGAGTTCCTGCTGCAGAGCTGTGGGGAGGGCACAGATGGGTGAGTGACACTAAATCATCAATAAGCCCTGATGGAAGAGGCACAGGAATGTTGGCTGTTAGTGCATCCCTCGAAAACCTAGCATTGAAGGTTAAGTGCCTTTAGTTTCCCAAAAATCACCTTCCAGCTCACTGGGACATGATTACATGTCCTCAATCATTTGCATTTTATGAATGGTGAATTGGTTTTAAATTCCGTGTGAAACTCCATCCTTCCAAACAGTTTTATGATAACCTTAGCTCTGTAGAATAGTTGGAGTTGGAGGGGATATTTAAATGACACCTGGGACAACCTATCCAAATGTTTGACCACCTTCACTGCAAAAAAATTCTTCCTTATAGCGAGTGTGGATCTACCACCTTTTAGTTTAAAGCCATTACCCCTTGTTCTATAACTACAAATATTTGTCCCCATCTTTCATATAAGTCCCCTTGAAGTATTGAAAGCCTGTAATAAAGTCCCCCTGGAGTCCAGTCTTCTCCAGGCTGAGCAATCCCTGTTTTCTCAGACTTTTTTCATAGGAGAGACTGTCCTCACAGGAGATAACATCTTTCATTGTCATAGCTTCTCTTATTAAGGTCATAAAGGCAGTATGGAGGGGGAAAAAATAAAGTTCTCTGATCTTGGAGTACAGCAATTTTCTTAACTACCCCATTTGCTAAGATACTATCAGGATGGAAGAATAAGAATTCATTCTCCTCAATTTTAAGAATCCATCTACATTTTCAAGTATAAGCACATCGTGACTTTGTAGTAAAAATGAAACCCTCTAATTCATCACTTAACTTGTATTCAGCAATGACTTCAAAAGCATGGAAGAGACAAAGGTTATAACTGTGGGGGGAACTTGGGACTATTTTTTTCCCCCTCATTTAAGCTCTAATATTTTTCTGTCACTCAGCTAGAAATGATGTTTTATTAAGATGTGGGAACCTTGCTTTTAGTAGGATTGTCTGTACTATAAAAACAAAAGTAAGAAAGGGCAGAGGTTTCTCTTCGTTACAACATGTTTAAAAAGATGTTTCCTTTGATCTGTCAGTCCTCAATCCTTCTCTTTGGAGCAAGATGTCTGAGGGGTACTACCTCTTGCTCTGCAAACATGAGTCCTCTATTTTATATAACATTATCAGAGAATGACAGCTAAGATCTCCATTTACTTTTGATAGAAAAGGGACTTTTATCTAGGTTTTAGGGGGAGGGACCAATCATGTGATCAGAGTCAATTCTGGCAACCTCCCCATTGAAAAAAAGAGCTCAAGAATTCAAATACTCTGAGGGGGTTTCACTGTGGCCATTTTCTGGACACATCTGAAATACTTAAATATTTCCTAAACCAAAGAGGGATTGACAGTCCAGCCTTGTGTTTAAGACACTCTCAGCTAGTCTGAATGTTTAATCACAGATGCAAAGCTGGCAGACAGAGTCTAGGTGAGAACCTGATGTGGAATCAAATATGCCCTTTAAAATAAGTTGAGAGTCTATACCATTCTACATTTGATTAACACTTCTCTTGCAAGGTGCACTGCTGATTTTTCTTTTTCCTGTGCAAGGTGGTAAGAATTGCTAAAATTTACTTAACCTAAAATGTTTTATTTTTCTCTGATTTGGATCAATTCTATTTGCATCTTCTCTGAGCAATGTTTGGTTTTAGAATGTTTGGACCATAATAGTCTGAACCCTGATAATTTTTCCTAGAATATCCTGTACTCATTTACATAGGTAAGAAACAACATTTTATAGTCTCTTCATCTGAGGAAAAATGTAAACTGAGTTTTGAACTATTCATTAAATAAAGGTAATAGCATCACCATTTTTAACAGAAAGTGTTGTTTGCCTGAGGAGGGTATTTTTATATCTAGATGTTCTTCCTCTGCAAACTTTACCTCCTGAAACTTCTCAATGATTTTTAACTCAGCTGAAAGTTTGGATTCCACATTCTTAACAAGAAAAATTCTTCCACCTCTGGTGAACCTGTAATTAAAAGAGAAGCTTTGCATAGAAGAATCTAAGTGTTATCCAGTATAAATGTTATTCAGTAAACTGTTAGTATTCACTCAATGTTTTGTCCTTTTGAGGATCTTCAGGTAGTAATTAAATAATCTTCTGAAATTTTCTGAGAAGATAGTAAACTTTTATGCCACTTGACTGACTGAAAGATTAAAATTTTTCTTGAACCTGAATTGTTTTGGAATTTCACATTATAAGCATTTGTTGGTTTCATGCTAATATTTTTAAAAGTTTGCTAGAGAGATACTGTAAAAGCACACCTCATTATGATATCACTTGATTGTAGAAAACTGTATCTTTAACACTTCCTATATTTAGGAGGTGGAAAAAAGATACATTCTTGTGAAGAACTAATTGAGCCTAGAGAAGAGCAAAGTGAGAATCTGTGAGAGCAACAGCCCTGCAGAGACCAAGGTCAGTGAAGAAGGAGGAAGAGGAGGTTCTGAGGCAGAGATTCCCTGGCAGCCTCTGGTGCAGCCCATGGTGGGGCAGCTGTGCCCCTGCAGCCCATGGAGGTCCATGGGGGTGCACAGATCCACCTGTGGCCTCTGGAGGTGACCAACGATGGAGCAGGTGGATGCTTGGAGGAGGTTGGACCACATGATCCACTGTGATCCCTCCCAACCTGACCATTCTGTGATTTATTGAGAGTACATTAGTGTAGGAATGAAAGGAAGAGCAAACACAAATGTGAATTAACACCCATGTAAAGATTACATGGTTCTGGCTTTGCTGGGAACAATTTATCTTCACAGTGCTAGTCTGAGGCTGACGTCAGGCAATGGATACAATTCATAACCAAGTCAGATTTCGCTATTCATAAAGTTATTTACATGTTGGTTATTTGTATGTTGCTCCGTTTTGTTATCTTCTAGTGTTCTTATTTGAATTATGATGAAAACAGATGTTTTTATGGCTATTTGAGATGACAGCTATTTGCTAAGATTAATTAGAACAAATGACATTAAAAGTTAATGTGATTGCAATACAGAATGCCACAACCGAAAAAATAGATGGACCTAAAAACACTCAGCTTTTACACTGGAGTAAAGATAAGGTGAAAGTGTCCAGCTTTGTAATAATAAGCAAAATTAAAAAGAATATAATATACTTTATCATCACTTCAGAAGGGATATTTGACTTCTTATCAACACCACGAAATGAGCTCTGTATTTACAACATCTGATAGCCTGTCCAAATGCAATGAACCAGTTTTCTCAGTTTACTTTAAGACATGTGAATAAAGCACAGTGAATAAGCCCTGTACAAACAGTGAAAATGTTCTGTGAAAGTTCAAGGTTAAAATAAATATTAGAAACTTTATTGTTCTTTTTCCAATTCATTTTTCACAGCTCTTAATTTAGCCTCTTCATCAACTTATGTATTTATCATGAAATTCAGTATAAGCAGTTAGAATTCACTGGAAAGGAATCACACCAGGTTACCTGCAAATGTATAGGGTGGCTTAATTAGTATCATGTAGAGGAGTGATTTTTTTGTTTTGTTTTATGTGTTACTTTAGTTCAATAAAATCCATTAAAAATGTTTTCTCTTTTTAAAGCATCCAATTTGAGTGGAAAAGGGTTGAGTTAAAAGAGTAGTAGACTGTATGGCTTCATGTCTTAATGAGTGTCTGATGCAAAAAGTAATTAGAACATCATTTGTAAATGAAGGGTAGAATGCAGAATACAGAAAAGATGCTTTAAAAAGTGAAATATTCTCTGCTTTTATTTTTATTCAACCAGGTGACACTAAACTGAAAATAGTTCTTTGTGGATAAATTTATGCTGCAAAACAAACAATTTTTGTAAGACACAATATTAGGTTGGTTTTTACTAACTTCAAGAGACTTTGAAAGTAAAGGGTATTTACACAAGTTATCAAAATTCAGTGTAAACTGTTTTAGGAATCTGAATAACTATTGAATCATAGAATTGTAACCACATCCCTCAGCGCCACATCCTCATGTCTTGAACATTTCCAGGGATGGTGATGCCCCTGCTTCCCTGGGTAGACTGTTCCAATGCCTGACCACTCTTTCAGTGATTTTTTTTTTTCTTAATATCTAATTTAAACCTCTCTTGATGCAATAACACCTTTATTTTCCTGTAAGATTAGCTGGTCTTATTTCCAATAATTTTTTTTAAAACAATGGAAATGGTTGTTCTTCGGTGTTGCTCACTTGCAAAAATTAGCTGGGATCTGCTCTTCACAAGCTATTAAGAGTATTCTTCAGTGCCTTTATATGTGAGTTAAACAATGCCAAGAGGATTTCATACTGAATTAATTGTTCTGTTTTCTACACTGAGAAGAGCAACCTGAGAATTTCATTTTCTTCTTATTTTTATATCAGCTGACTTCAAGAAAAGAAAAGATTTAATGTTCTGACACTGAAAATTGTTATGTTAAGGGAGTCTGGAGACCGAACATAAATGAAAATTAATTTTAAAAGGGATGTAAACATCAGCTGTAAGAGTATTTTTTCCTTTTTTAAAGATAAATATATATATGGTTAACATATTATAATGCAACAGTTATAGAAAATCAGCTTTAGCCACTTTATAATCCAACCATAAAAAAATCTCAGGCATCTTAACATGCCAGCATAAAGAGGCACTCTATTTTGTATTATGTAAACAAAAAAGATAAAAATTTAATTCCTCTACACTGACTTTATTTTCATGTAGTGGTATTAATTATTCATGTAAATGCAGATATCACTGGCAATTATAATATAGAGGTTACATAGAATTTTTAAAGTTTGAAGCCCACACCAGTGATTGATATTGCTGTTCTGGTGTCTGAAAAACGACTGTAGACAGCAGTGATGTCAGACATTGATAAGCTGTAAATAAACTACCATGACTGTAAAAGGCAATAGGTTTATATAAGTAAGTAAAGCTACTTCAAAATATGTAGGTAACTTTTCATACATTAAATGTTGTTTGAATCTTTCTCATGTAGATTTTATACACATAGGTGTCCTACAATAAGCTTTCTTTTTCCTTGGGATTTCTGTAAATCTAAATTTTAAGAAATTGATACCTTAAGGCAGCAACATTAAAGTTACAGTTCTCCACCTGTCAGTTTTGCACATCTTACCCAAGAAACAAATAATAATAATTTTTATATTCCTTATTACTAGGGAGTATTTCAACCTGTATATCATTAATAAATTACAATTTCAAGGGTCTGGGTTTTTTAAAAGCCTCTTATATTTTCAACAGCCACTTTTTTGAATGTCTTACAAATCTTATGCAAAAAACCATCATCTTCATGGCTAGAAAAAAGAATAAATAAATCAAGTTTCTCTCTAACCTTTGTGATAAAGTAGGAACAAAATTAAAAATATAGAAAATTGTATTTTAACTAGAAATACTGATAATGAATATTATTAAGACTTCTCTTTTAAAATTTTGTTACAGTCATCACCACCACGGTCTCTTGTAGACATGTCCTTAAAGACCCTTTCTGTAGTGATACTATTCACTGAAGTTTTATGAAGGCCTTCAAAATTGAAACTGGAACCAAGGTCTCCTTTCTAGCTGATTAGATTGATTTCATTTGTAATCTGTTTGTCCTTTCTGGTTCAGTGAGCCATTAACTCCTTTATGCAAAGGGAATTAGGACACGAGTAATGATACCTTGCTATAAAAGTCTGTAATCTGCTGGCCAGAGCATCCACACATGGGCACTTTTCAATAAAATTCTCAGGTGATAGGAGCGGTAAAGAGGGAGGAATAAAACTCCTCAGTGTGTATTCAGCAGTTGATTTATCAAATAAGATGGGATTGAGGAGGTTATAAAGTGTGAAAAGTGAAGAAGTGAAGAACTTCTTTTCTTAGTGCTATACCTTAGGGCAAGGTGTTTCTTGTGTTACTCTTTGATGGTTTTTCTTTTTTTTTTTTAGAGTTAAACATATAAATATGTATATTATATATGTATATTTTAATTCCATGTATTGTTGATTACTAACAACAAATTTGAAAATTTTTAAACTTTTCAACCTTTATGTTTTCAACACTGCATTTTGAATATAGAGGAAAATTTGGTATGAGGGGAGAAAAAGAAGGAAAACTATTGTAAGGAAGGGGAATGTTCTATAATCTGCCTCATTCAGATTGCTCATGACACAGTTCCATTAAAAATTAGTGTATCCCAGAGAGTTCAGGGGTGCTGCAGTTTGCAAAAGACCCTTGAAAAATTGAAAATATTTGTTTCAGAAGAGGCTTCTTGGATTTTTTATATGAATGAAAGAAAGGATGCTCAGATGAACATGACTCATAGAAAAACGAAATCTTTTCCTGTCCTTTGAGATAAAAGTACACAGTTCTCTTCATCATGTAGTGAAGGTTGAAAATATGCAGAAGTAATGAAAGTTTTCTTCTGGTCCCACATTTCCCTTCTTTTCCCTCCCTTTGATAGCATTTGAGCAGTATTTGAGCTGAGGTTCACAGATAAGCCTTATCATTTTAAATCAGTGTTTCTGCAGAAAGAATCCATGTTTGTTCTATTCCTGGGCTGAAGAAGATTTCTGTTCTTTCTTTTTCTTTCTTTCTTTCTTTCTTTCTTTCTTTCTTTCTTTCTTTCTTTCTTTCTTTCTTTCTTTCTTTCTTTCTTTCTCTCTCTCTTTCTCTCTTTCCCTCTTTCCTTCTTTCTTTCCTTCTTTCTTTCCTTCTTTCTGGTTAAAGTATGGGTCAAGATGCCAAACCTTGTGAAAAAAACCAAATCAGACACTAACAATATAAGTAAGCATTCGATTTGCTTTAATATGCTTTAATAAGAAAACAGGCAGAGGAAACCTGCCTCTAGCAGCTGATGTATAATGGCAAGCTACACCAGCTTCTGATTCCTTTTTCAGGGTAAAATTGTTTTTTTGTTGTTGCTGTTCTTGTTGTTTTGGTGGTTTTTTTGTTTTGTTTGGGTATTTTGTTTTTGTTTTTGTTGGTTTTGGGTTTGTTTTGTTTGTTTGTTTTTTGTTTGGTTTTTCAGGAATTGCTGGATAGAATACCAAGGAAATTAACACCCTTGTATTTTATGCAATTCTGAAGATATATTTTTCCTCTCTAATATACATTTCCTTTTTTTTTTTTTTTTTTTTTAAGAAAGGGGAATTGTTTTTATTAGCCAAGGCAGGAACATGTTTTAAAATAAACGTTCAATGTTTTTATTCAGACATGCACTTCGGACTTTTCAGACAAATTATTTATTATCTAATGTACAAATGTGGTTTTCTGGTCTACTTCCAAAATAAAGAATTAATTATCTATCATTATTACAAAGCACTTTTTTTTCCAGTTACTCATGTGATCTTTAAAACAATCTTCAAAATTTCTTTGCAATAAAGACCATAACCATATTTCTTATCCTTAACCTTATGCCACATTTTCTTAGCTGGTTTTTTGGGTTTTTTTTTTTGGGAGTGGGTGTTGTTTGTTTTTGGTTTTGTTTCTTTGTAATTCATGAACTTTTGGTACAAAATGACAATGAAATGAAAAAAATAATTGTTTCAACATCAAGTCAGCTGATAGTTAAATTCTGAAATTGTGAATTGATGAGAATGAATGCAACTCTTATTTTATAGTCTCTAAATTTCATTATCTCTCTGCTTATTTCCTGTCAAAATATATTTTATTCACAAGGAACAGACATATAATATTTTTAGATCAAAAATAACAACTTTTTTTTTTATGCATAAACCCAGGGGTAAAAAAAACCCCTGCATTGTCGACACAATCCACAGATATGATTTGAAAATATAATCTCTGGAAAGTAGTGAACATATTTTTAAATAAATCAACAAAGCCTAAATTTTTTAACTTGTATTTTTTGTGTGAATGTACAATTCTACTGTATCAGAGAATTTCTCCTGTACATTAGACAAAATGAAGAAAATTAATTATGACTGTTTTTCCCTAGAGTCAATGTTATCATCATGTATTTTATTCTGCTTTTATGTGTTGCTTTGGTTATTTTTTCTTTAGGACTATCATCTTTGCTGTCCAACAAATAAATTTCAAATACTATTGAAATATTTATGGGTAAACCCTTTTTTGTTATCCTACACACTGAAATATTCTCAGCACCATTGGGTTTTTATTGTGCCTCAAATCCATATGCATGTATGGCAAGCTTTTTATTGTGCTTTTCCTTCTACTGCATCTTCTCTGGGTGTTATCAGACATATTTTTCAGTCAGATTGATCAAAGTGCATTCAGAATATAAGTGTATTTCATTACAAATTGAAGATCTTCTCTATATAAAAAAGATGGAACAATATAATTCTTTTTTTTTAAGTTAATGTCTTTTCTTCCCAGCTTCATTTTCACATAATTCATCCTGATGACTAAAGGAAAGTGGTACAATCTTGGTGGTTTTTCTTTGGATAACTCTTTTTCTTCTTTCATCCTTCAGAATTATTTGGGTAGGGTATTTCAAGCTACTAGAAAACTGGATCTTTGCCCATCACACAAAAAGTTAGAACTAAATGATCTTTAAGCTCCCTTCCAACAGAAATAATTTCTATGATTCTATAGTTAAATGGAACTTGATCAAAGTTGACCTGGAAAATAGGCACTAAACTGTAGACATCTTAGTTCTGTAAGTCAGTAGTTGAAACCTTGTAAGTCACAAAAACCTCTAAATATGTATAATGAAAAGACTTATAGCTAATTTCACAAATTATAATATAACAAAAAGAATTATTAAAACTTCCATTTAAAAATTTATTTAATTGCTAAAGTATAAAACATACAGGAATAAGTAGACGCATATAAGAAAAAGACGCATATAAGAAAAAGAATTAATATTTTGAAAACAGTAATGGTGTCTCCAACTAACAGATGGTGCAGCTATGTCAAATTATTTCCTGTTTAAAGAAATATTTTTATATATTGGGATGGTTTTCACCTTTCAAATGTATGCTGTAATGGAAGATGATTTTTCTTCATAGCTAATAAGCATAGCAAAGCCTCTGGTATAAACATCCATGACTTACTGGCAATATACCATAACTGAAACTATCATCAGATAGAATTAATAGAAATGGATTAAATGATGGAATTACACACCAGCTGTTCCACAAACTGAATTACCTGGACATAATGGTGTAACTGTCCATCCTGAAGTTCAAGATACTTAATTGTTATTGAATCATTGTGTGCATTCACAGGACTACGCGTGTCAAAGACAAATTTGCAGAAAACACAAAAAAAAAA
>VYZP01038753.1:282-28116 GCA_013400635.1 Hypocryptadius cinnamomeus | reverse complement strand
CCCCCCCCCCCACATTTCTGTTTCACTTTACGCACACAGGTAACTGATAGCAGGAGGAGCTGGTAGTGTTAACACAGCTTCTGGGTCTCTTTTTTCATGTTAGTGTATTTTTGAGTCCTCAGTAGCAAGAATCTGATGTGGAGGTTGCAGTGCAGTGCTAAGTCCATACTATTGCTTTACTCCAAGACAGAACTGAGCAGTGGAACAGGAATGACATTATCAATAGCTTAAAACAGTAGGATGGAGCAAACAATGTGGTGGCTGCCAAGCTCTGTCTCTTTGCAGGTGGCTTCCGTATGGTGCTTCGTGCTGTATCCCAGCACAGCTGGGTTTTCCTGGTAACGATTTCTCCTGCCACTTCTTGTCATGGCATTTGACCGCTGCTGCTGTGTTGTTCTTCCACCGTAGCAGAAGGCTGTGTGCTGGTGGAGGGGGGTGGCTTTGCTGGTGGTATCAAAGGGCTTTTCAGTCTAGGAAGGTGTGATGTAGACAGGTGTAATTTCAGAGAGCAGATTGTTTGAAGAATGCAGCCTTGCAAAAATTTGATTCCTTAGCCTCTGTCCCTGCTGGACTATACACCCCTCTGTCCCTGCTGGACTATACACCTTCCTTCTGTGGGAAAAAATGAGTTGTTCTTTCTTGTGTTTACAGTACTTGTTGTTTTTTGGTTTTGTTTCTTTTTAAAGAGCAGTTATTAAGAGACATTAATACATTGTTAACTGCACACTTGTTTTTTGCTTTTTGCAGTAGTTTAAAAATCTGCTATTCAGTATGTGTATGATTTAAATGCATTTGTGTGTATGGGAGAAATGAGTAAATTGCAGCTGGGCAGCAAAATGATCCTTAAGGCAGCGTTTCATGAAGTGGGTGTCAAGCACCCTGTAGGCACTGAGCCTTAGTGTGCCAAACCACTTGCATTTGTATCAGTGAGACCTCGGTGACCCATGTCTGCATCTCAGTGAGATGTAACAGGCAGCAGATCAAGTGGCTAAATGGGAGAGCTGCTGGAAGCTCTGTTTGTCTGCAAAAACACAGTCTTTAAAATCCCTGTTCTGGTTATGTAGCAACTTGGAACAGTTTCTCCAGAGGTGAATATGGGTGAGAGGAGTGATTTCTCAGCAGAAATGGAGATTGGTTCTGCTCTTTGTGTGTCTGTACCTTCTTGGAGGAGGTAATGATGACTCTGGGAGGGTGAGGAAGGGCAGCAGAGTCTGGGGCTTAGCCCTGTGTACAAGTGAGGGGTCTCAGAAGTTTGGTGCAGCTTCCTAACCCTCCCAAGCCGTTGAGTCAGGTGTTTGTGTTGGGACAGGCTGGAAAGCATTAAGAAAGGAAGCAGTACTCTGCAATTCCGAGGACTGTTACCGTGGGGGTATGCAGAAATGTTTTGATTGCTTTTGAAAAACTGTGTTAAATGTTCTGTTATGCTGTGTATGCAGTAGTCTAGAATTGTCTTACAAAAACTGCTCAGTTGTCATTAGTCTTCAGTGTCTCTAAGTTTATTTTTATGCAGATAAACTACTGAAAGAAGTACTAGTAGTAGATTTAAAATACATCTACATAACAATGAGATACTCAAAAGGATCAGTGCTGCTTATAAACTTTTTTCTATCCCTTCACTTCAGTGACTGGGTGTGAACACCTATCCCTAAGTCTGTTAACTGCCTGTAGCTGAGGAAAGTGTAAACAACTGGGCTAATACTATATAAACATCACAACATTATTGTATCCTAACTCCCCTTTTTTTTCTTTTTTAAATAAAGCAGGAAAAAAGCATTTGAGTACTGAAATTGAACAATGTCATGATAATAAAAGTTGCCATGACCTTTTGATACATCTTGGGAAAAAAAGCGGGGTGGATTCAGTTATAATGTACTATTGTAATTATATTTTCCTCTTAGGAAGCAAAAATTGAGCCAGAAGAATTTACAAAAAAGTTGTACACAGAGCTTAAGTCATCTCCACAACCATATTTAGTTCCTTTTCTCAAGGTAAGTGTCTGATTATGGATTTTTAGTATTTAAAGAGGGAAGGGAGGAGAACCAGAAGAGAAAAGAGTTGGGGCATTCAAATTTGTTCAGGTCAGTTGAAGAATGGTGCTTAGGATACTCTGTGACTGTTGTGCTTGGAAAGGCACTTCTTAAAGGGAAGAGGAATTTTTGAGGAGTAATTTATGCTGTGTTCCTAATGTTGTAGAGTAATTGCCCTTTAGGTGTTAGTGGAGAATAGTGTGTTGGAAGCTGTGCATCTAATCTACAGTAGAGCAGCTGTGTTAAGATGACCTCCTACTTTCTCATCAAAATTGTAGCAATTCTGAGTTCTAACTCAGAGGCTGACAACAGTGGTGATGCATGAGCTTATGCCATGTTAAAGATCAAAGAATCTGCATAAAGCTATTCATCTTCTGCTGGGTTATGTTTAGCTGAAGGCAGAAAAAATCTCTCCCCCTTGCTCCAGAAAGGATCTGACAAGACTACTGTAGCTTAGGAAAAGAATCCCAGGGACTCTACTTCTGTTCAAGCAAATAATCATATAAAGGAAAAAATGCTTCCTTGAGACTTTTAATCATATTATAGAATGGTATTAACAAAATAAAAATTAATTATACAACAAGCATTAAATCTCAGTGAAAACATGGAAAACTATGTTACATTTACTAAATTCCAATGTACACCATACTCTTAGGTTTGTTAGACCTGTACGTTCATTATAGGCATGATGGTGAATAAAGGAAGAATAGTTAAGTGGTAAAGCTGGGACAGAGTTTTTCTGGAGTTTGCCCTTTTCCTTGGTATTTGACAGGCCATATAACAATGCATGTGATAATGTTGATATTGCTCTAGATGGCTGGTGTTAATCTGCTCAAATCTGGGATAAAAATTTTCCTTACAGTGGTAACTTTTAAATCCCTTGCTAGCAAGTTTGCCATGAGTCTGAAGGAGTGCAGTCAGCTCTGCAGGACCTTAAACTGAGAGGGGAGGTTCAGATTTTATATTAGAAAAAAAAAAAATCACTGTTAAAATGGTCAGGCATTGGAATGAGTTGCCCAGGGGAGTGGTGCAGTCATGATCCCTGGAGGTGTTTAATAGGATCTGGATCTGGTGCTGGGTGATGAGATTTAGTGGTTTAGAGGATACAGTGGTGGTGCTGGACTGATGGTTGGACTTGATGATCTTAAAGGTATAAGGTTTCTTCCAACCTTGATGATTCTATGATACATAAAATTGCATGATTGGTCATTCATTACCTGTTTAATTTCCTGGAGGCTTCTTAAATGCCCATGCAAAAGCCAGAAAAATAAACAGCTCTGAGAATGGGTTTTCTGCATCCAGTGTGGCTCTGGCTGCAGAAGGACCAGGCTGTGAGTACAGGGTCAGTGTGACTGGCACTCAGAAGTGCTCAGCTCTTACAAGAAGCCATCCAGCAATGTGAAGAGCTGCTACACTTGATGAAGAGAACTCAAGGCAATTCTGCAGGGGTTAAATTGGGTTCATCAGCGTGGGTCAGACCCTGACCTGTCACAGCAGATCCCTTGTGTGTTTTTTCTGCAGTGCACTGCCAGGTACTGGCATCATCTAGGCTTCTCTGATTTGGGCAGTGTCCATGCCACATAATCCTTGGCACGCTGCTCTCACCCTGTTGCGTGCTACATACTGTGACTCCAGAAGTGTTGTTCAGACATGGTTAGAGTTAGCTGACTTCACAGTGTTGCCAGTCCTTTAAAATGTCTTGCACCCAGATTGCCTTTTCCTGAAACACTGTAAGGATGTGTGGCTGATACACACAATTAGGTTGATCTGTAACTCTGAGCAGCTGTGACAGGACTGAGTGCCAAATGGAGGATGACTTCAGGAGCACTTCTCAAAGGTGCTAAGAGGATCAGTGCTGGCCTTGTTTGTGGGGGAAATATTTGCAGCTCGAGTCTGGAAAGAAATGTGATACGGCTTTTTGCCAATCCACTTTTAGCTAGTGAAGTGGAATTTTAGGGAGGTCTCTCTGGAGTCAGCTCTTATCTTTGAGCTGCAGGTTTTTGATGAAGTTGTGCATGTGTTTCGTTTTGTCTGTTCCAAGAGGTGGAAAAAGTACAGCGGCTTTGGCTGTGAAGCCTGCTTGATTTTCAAGTCTGCTGCATGCTTTTGGTACATAAATTACATCAGGAGCTAAGCAGCTTTTTAAAAGAAGAAGAAGTGAATGTTAAGAAACAGATGGGCTGCAAAAGGTCCAGTTGTGCAAACAATGTGATTACTTGGTATGCTAGCATGTGAGACATGCACCTTTTGCATGAAGTCCAAAGTGTCAGCACTGTATTAGGAGATCTTAGAAACTTTAGCAACTATTAAGAGAGGAGGAAAAAATACAAGGGTTTTCAAGAATATACAGGTAGCTGGAGAACTGATTTCCCCTGGTTCAGAGCCATAGCAGATTATAAACATCAAAGGAGAAAAATCTATAGAGAGTTTGAAGATTATTCTGTCCATTAACCTTCTCAAACACAGCTGTAGTAAAAATGAGATGTTGCCAGATTCCTTTACTTTTGTTCTCCTTTTGCAGAGAAGTAGCTGGTTGAAGTTGTGTTGCTGCAGCTCTACAGACATTATTAAAGTGGTATCCCCCCCTAGTGTAGATACAGCTGTATTGGTATAAAAGTGTTCTTGTCTTCAGAGCTTGTTCCTGACTTTATTGGATAATTCGTAGCTCCCTGTCAGGCTCCATGAAATAAACACAGCTGTTCCAATATAGCAGGGTTTTTTGGCAAAGCGAAATTCTTTGAGGTAATAAAGCAGTTAAAATCATCTTACTCTGAAACACAAATTCCAAATTGAAAAATCTAAACAGAAGAACAAAGTTATGTGTGAGTTTCCCCATAGATGGGATTACTGTGTGTAGCATAGCTGTGGTGATGGTTGACCTTTTCTCAGCTGGTGTTGGTGTTTCTTGTTGTCTTCACTGAACAAGATTGTCATCAATTTAAGCATGCCTTAAATTTAGCAAAATTTGTTTGCCTTTTATTGCCTCATGAAAAATTTAATTGGAAAATGAGGAAGAGGATTCAGTTACAGATGTATTATTATTGTGGAAAACTCTGCTGTTACTACATCCAGTGTTTTTTCATTTTTCTTTTAGAAAAGCATGCTTGCCTTACGACAACTAATGCCTAATCCTCAGAGCTTTATCCAGCAGTGTATGGAGCAGCCAGCTCCAACCCAAGAAGAGGTTTCCACTTGTCCCTCTGCAGTACCAGCTCCTTCGACAGGAGCGGCAACCTCGGCTGTAGCAACAACTGCTCTTCCAGCTGTAAAACCCGCGCCTGCCTCTGCAGCGGTCACAAACCCTGTGGTTTTCACACCAGTCCTTGCCAGCACTTCGGCAGCAGCTCCTCTGCAGGCTGTGAAGGCTGTTCCTTCCCCTGCCACGGGGACAGCGGCGCTGGGGCCCGCAGCTTCCGTCCTCACCACAGCCATGGCATCGTCCGGGCTGACCGCTGTCCAAGCTGGCAAGCCGGTCTTCACCTCCACGGTGCCAGCGCCCTCTCTGCAGTCTGCAAAGCCGGTGCTGGTCTCTACAGTGGTGTCTTCAGCAACAACCCCTCTCCAGCCTCTGAAACCAGTCATTGGAACCCCAATTGGTATTAAAATCTCGCAGCCCAGCTCCATCGTGGCGCGGTCAGCGGGTGCTCAGCAGGTGGTTAAAGTGAAGCAGCTGGTAAGATGGATTCTGTGTAATAACCCCGCTTCTTTACTTTGATTCTTGCCATTTAATAAAGAGGATACCAGTTTGGAACTCTGGTTCTTCTTTTATTTTTTCTTTTAATATATGAAGCTAGTCTGTCTTGAGTCCATTAGTTATGTTTGTGCTAGTTTAGAAATGCTGAGCCTTTGCTGCAAAGGTGAATCTAAAGCCAAGCTGTCAGCTTGGTCTCTTGTAAGATGTGGTGACCACCATTTCGCCAGACCGAACATCCATCTTTCACCAGACTGGATATCCATCCATCCTTGAGACACAGGGGGATACGAGGTCTAGCCCCCACTAGGCCCACAGCCAGGCTAGGCTGGCACCTGGAAGAAAAGTTAGGAAATGCAAGTGTCAGAAGCAGAAACTGCTGATGGGATACTTACATTAATTGCTCTTGGATGCCCTGTTAGGGCTGTGTCTCAGCCAGCCACCAGGGATGCCAGTCTCTCTCCCCTGGCAGTTCCTGCCCTGGGTACTTGGCAGGCACAGGTGGCTTGACACTGTTCAGTGATATGTTATCTGAAATGCATGAACTACCTCAAGGAGCTTTTCCGAGCTGAGTTCTGACCTCCACATTTACTAAGACATGTTAATTATTAAGTCATCCAGAAGTGAGTTTTTTCTATCAGGCCTCATTAGCTAACAAATTCCAGGAGGAATAACTGTCTTATTAAAACAATACCCTCAAAAGCAATGTGTTACCGTTTTTTATTCTTGGCACAGGTTAACTTCTTGCTAGTATTAATATTAAATACCAAGAAACTGTGAGTCACAGGTATACCTGAAAGAGCTACTTTGTGAAATAAATTAGGTTTGGCTTATAGGTGTTTAAGATACCAACTAGCATGGTGTCCAGCTGGTCTACCTGTAAGTAATGCTTTCCAGTATTTTGAGAGGATTAGCCTCCCTTTGGCAGATAAAGAACTCAATTCTTGCAAAGGAATTCCTTGGGAAAATTATTTTTCTTTAAAAAGTGGAGAAGCCATTAGACTTCCTGTGGAACTAGATTTACTTTTCACAGGTATGGTAGGACATCTGCTGTGTGAGTTTTCTTTTTAGCTTGGCTGTTGTGTATACTTGATTTAACATTTTTCAGACCCCTAAAATGTTTTGCTTTTTTAGTTCCTTTCCTTTCAAAGGGCATAAGGTAGATGTAATACAAGAACCCTGCATTCTAAATAAAGAGTTCATGCTGTGGTAGTGTAAGCATGAGCTTTTCACCTTTCCAGACTTGCTAAAAACTGTATGGGGTGGATGGGGCAGTCCTTTTTTTGAGCGGATTTGTTTAAAAAAAAAAAAGAGGTAAAATACCCTCAACCCCAAAACTCCAAAGAAGAGTTGTTAAGCATATGCACTGACAATCTTGGCTACTAGTAGCTGAAGTCAAATTGGAAAAGGAGTTAGTACTCATATTGTCTTTGAGGACTAAGTTTGAAATTCCAGCCAGAAGAAAAGAAGAATTTCCTAGGTAGTACAAGAGCAGGAGAGCAGCTTGTTGGCTACACAGCAAGTCTTGTAATCCAGGGGAAAGGTTGACCATCTGTACAAATAGGCAAGGAAGCTTAGCTCCACACAGGGGAGTCAAAACACTTCTTGAATTTGATATTGGTGAACTCAAGAAATGGCTTCTGCCTCGACACTGCTGCACTGTGGCAGTCTGCTGCAATTGCTTTTCTTTGCTGTGCCTTACATATATTGACTTGCATACAAAACATGTTTTTATCCTTATTTGGGTAGATCCCAGGCACAGTGATGGGAATACTTGCTCTTGTCAGATACAGTTGAAGGATTGAGTTGACTGCTTCACAGTTTAGCCATATCAGGAGCTGGGTGTTTGTTCAGACAACTTACTAGCACAAAGGGCAAGTTAGTAGAAGTGGCTGTATCTCCTATGGCTACCCTGATGCCTTCTCTTGAAAGGGCAGAGAGTCTATCTTCTCCCATCAGAAAACAAATCTGGACCTGCCCTCCCTAAACAGAAGGGTCCTACTGCCAGCTGAAAAAGGAAACACACTGCCAGCTGTGCAAATCTGTCTATACAATGCTGCCAGCAATTTTTTCCCTTTTCAGCCCACAGGGATGTCTGATGCCATGCACTCCCTCTGCATGCCCCTTTCTAATTTTGGCCTCTTGTGCTTGAGAGGATTTGAACTTTCACGTGCCAGCTCCATTACAATGTTGGTGGTGCTCAAGAATGCAGCACTGCTGTATTTTAATATCTAGTTTGTGACTGGAGTGATGCAACATGAAACTTTTCATTTCTATCGTTATTATCAAAACTCTGTGTGGACACTGAGGGGCCTGTTCTTCAGGGGTGCTGTTGGGATTGATTGCACTCCTGTGCTGTGGCAGTTGCATATTTGGAAGGATTTTCTCCTGTGACTTTCTTAACACCACCTCATTTCAGGGTGTTGGCTTACAAAGACATTTCATATTGGAAATAAAGTTTGTCTTGATCTAGTATTGCTTTGTTTCCTGTTAAAGCACAATAAATTAAAATTTACATTACCAGATGCTGGCATCCATTGGTGAGAAAGCTGCTCTGAGATTACAGCTTCATGTCAGGCATAACCAGCTAGGGCTTTGTGGTGTAGTCCCTATAGTTACCAGTGAGACACACTGCCTGGACATTATTAATGACTGAACCAAGGAGTAAAGTGTTTATGCTGTTGCAACTGCTTGTTCTTAGTCAGTTGTTAGTGTATGTCTCCTTGGAGCTGAGCTTTCATGAACAGTCTTCTCCCTTATTTTTTTTTTTTGTCCTGGTTATTGCTTTTGCATTCAATTAGTGAAGCTTCCTTCATGAAGCAATACTGCTTGTGTGTGATGATACCTCAGCATCCCTCTGCTGATCTCCAAACTTTGTTTTATGAATGTAAAACAGGTTCAGTGAGGCTAATCAAAGTCTCTTTCAGGCAGCTGTCTCTTCATTGTCAGCTGAATGTTGTGTTGCATTTTTTTTAACTTAAGAACATCAATAATGTTACACTGATGTCTGTGTCAGCCTGCTTAACAGGGCACAAAGGAGCAGTCCATTTTCTTTATTTTTTCTTGCTGCTAACCTGAAGAAATGATATTCTCACAGATATTACTGATGTTGGTAATGCTTCATGCTGGCATTGGATCCATGTTGAAATTTCCAGTATTGTTGTTCTCTTCCACTGCAACTCTCAAGCACTTCCAGCTTTTGTTAGTCTAGAGCTAGAATGGCAAACAGAAGATGAGCTCTACTGCCAGCACATCCTCTCTGTTTCTTGGCAATGTAGCCTCCTTGGTTACTTTACATCCCAGTCTCCACTTATACCATGGTTGTAACATTGCTGTCTCTGTTCTTTTGTCTGCTGTACCTCAGTCTGGAATGCTTAAGTTTCCACCTGTGCTGTTCCGCTGTTTTGCATGCTGAAGATGAAGCATCATTCTTCCTGGTGGTAAGGAGGATCTCTAGGTGTGGGTTAGTGCTAGTGGAGCCTGTGAGTAGTGTGTCCAAGCTGGTTGGCTCCTCATTAGTTACCTGAAGTCACAAAAGACACTGCTAATGTTATTCACAACTTGCAGTTTTGGAAGCCAGATCTTTCTGGGAGATCAAACTGAGCTTTGGGAAAAACGCATAGAAGCAAATGTTAGCATCTGTTCTGCTTCATGAGGAAGTGCTGCATATGTGACCCTCATCTCTGTCCACAGTCTGTCCCTGTATTCCTGTAGTTCTCTCCTCCTCTGGATCTTCATGTTGACTGTCTGTCAGGTTTTCAGATACCACTTTAGCATCAGTTCTTCTATTACTGCTGCTACACCAAGCTTTAGTGCTAGCAGTATGGAGATGCTTGAGAGGGTATTTTGACTCTTTGATACACAAAGTACCTCTTTTAGTGAATGTGTGATGCTTATGTTGATGATATTTATTAATAGAGGAGAAGTTAGGTGACAGGAGAGAGCCTAATTTCTGAAGTATTGTAAATGTCAATTCTTTAATTACACTTGTGCAGTCTTAACTGTACAAGCGCTCATTAGACTTTCTGAAGTAAGAATAAAAGATGTAGAGGAGAAAAATGGCTTCTTGACCCTGACATTTTCTTTGTTGGTTTTCTCCTGCTAAAATAATAGGATTCAGTCTGAAGATGTTGATTTTATGCTTTGGTGACGTAACATCTTTTCTACTGCCTGTAATCAAGACATTTTTAAAAGATGTATCAAAGCTGAAGCCCACATTCTGCTGGCTAGGAAGCTTAGAAGTGAGATTTTTAGGGATACTGCAATTTTATTGCTTGCTTGCATTTTAATAGCTGCCCCTGAAGAGGAAGGATTAGTATTTATGGACTGTGCCTGTAGGTCTGTGTTGTGATGACATCCTGCTGTCTGGTTTTGTTTCTTTGAAGAGTCTCTTTAAACAAAACTATGAACTGCCTTCCTTTTTACCCTTCAGCTGTGTACTGATGTCTTTGTGTAGAGGCTCTATTTGCTATAGGTGTTGCTATTTAGTATTTTGTGTTCCTGGCAACGGTTTAGTGTATTTTACCTTAACACTTTGAAACTCAGCATCTCAATTTACAATTGATGTCGCAATTCCAAAAACACATCGGTAATTTTATAGCACATACTCTTTAATTCTTAGCAGGTACAGTATTTAGTGCAAGATTTCAGTTGTTTTGGTGTTCTCCCCTTTTGACTAGGTGTTTGTGATACCTACCCTTTTGAAGTTACTGGCAGACTCACTCTTTAATGGCTAGCCTGCTGAGCGAGACTTATGTAGAGGAAAGCCTCAGTGTGATGGCCTGTGTGATAATTAGTGGAACTTGCCAAATAGAGTCATCAGTAGAGAATAGGGGTGAAGTGTCTGTTAGAGCTCACTGAATGAGCTTAAAGCTCACTACCACTTGTTAAGATTTCTTGACATGAAGTTTTAAAAAAAAAAGGTCTTTTCTGAGCATGCTGTTTGCTTTAAACTGAAAGCTAGACAAGCATACTTGCCCAGTGGCGCTTCTGGCTAAATGGAAACATTGATACTGTTTACTTCTCTGTATTTTTAGCTCTCCTCACTGTTGATATTGGATATTCCACTTCCAGGTAGTCCAGCAACCATCGGGAGCCATTGTCAAGCAAGTATCCACGCTCCCACAGCCCTCAGTGCTCACTCTACAGACATCTGCTGAGAAGAAGATGCCGCTGAATACACTCGTTCAAACCAACCAGTTTCCTGCAGGTAAAGAGCAGGAACGTCTCTTCATGGAGAAGGGGGAGGACTCATGAGGTATAGAAATAAGTGCAGGCTGCTGGTGGATTGTAGGAATGCAAGAAGGTGGCTGTCTGTCGGGAGCAACCAGCTCTGTGCATTAAGTTGAACATCTTCACTGTCTGGAGCTCTGATGAGAAAATAAATGTCACATCTACTTCTGGCACTTGTTAAGAGCACATCAATTAAATATTTTTACTTGTTAAAATACTGTGACTGAGCTCCTTGCAGTAAACTTCCTCTAAGCTGATGATTTTGAGAGTTGTTTCATGAGGCCTTCCTTTTTTCTTCAACAGGTTCAGGTTGATGCACAATAAGAGTTTGTCTCGGCCAGTGAGTTTTCACTGAAACATTTCCCTGGACAGCACAGAAGGGAGGGTTTTTGCTTGGGAGTGTGTGAGGCTTTGGGCCATACAGAACTTGTAGAATGTAAGATTCTAGAGTGTCTGGTTTTCAGACGGACCCAATTAGTTGTTACTGAGTCTGCAGTAGCCTTACCTAGAATAATGAACTAATTAAACAGTTGTCTAAGCATTTTGCTTTCTACTACAGCATGTTCTTTGTTTTGTTTTAGGTTCCATTCTGAAGCAAATTACCTTGCCAAGAAATAAAATTCTGTCGCTTCAAGCATCTCCTGTTCAAAAAGTGAAAATGAAAGAGAATGGAGCAACGTCCTTCAGGTAAAAGTGAACAATATCAGAAATTATGTATAGAAAGGAACAAAAGGAAGAAACAAGTAGAGGTGGGAATGGAGCCCAAATAATAGCAACTTTCTTCAGAAGTTTTTTTTCTGTTACATGTTTTTCACATCACAATACTCACGGGCAGTGGGTAACCTTAAAACTGCTACACAGATGTTGATTATTCTTAGTGTAAGAAAAATATCCTGGTGAGGTTGGATTTTGTGTCAGTTTTTCACTAACGTTTTCCATCCTATGAGTACAATTACTAATCTAGTTATCTTGTGGTAAAGTTTCTCAACAGGATTAAAGCAGATAGGATCTCTGGTTTTTGCATATAGTCTGATAGCATTGAACTGTTACTTGGACTGGCTTGCAACCTGTCTAAAGCTCTGTGCTGCATTTCAGAATCTTTTATTAGCTCCTCGTACAAGCTTGTTTCTTTGTCTGTGGGTCTTTGACTACATCTCTAATCATGATTTCTAACATATTCTCTTGGATTTTAGATTGCAAGAGTGCTTAAAGCTTTTAGTTCTGGCTACTGATTAACTTTTCAAAAGCAGAAATTAATTTTGCAGCTATGAAGTGTGATGTTGGAACAGAGATACTGCCATAAACATTATTAGTCTTACCACTTCAGGGCAGGTTTGACACTGCTCTTCCAAGGGAAAAAAGCAGACATGATGACACCTCTATCTTGTTGACCAGTTGACTTACCATCTCTTGAAAGCTGCAGCTTTGAATGCACTGGTATAGACAGAAAGCTGCTGCTGTTTACAGTAACATACAGTATACAGTGAACACTTAAAAACAGTGGTTGCCAGAAGTTGGAATGAAAAGCTCATATTAAAGCAATAGCTCTGTTCATCTGCCTCAAGGTCTTATGAAATATACTTTAGAATGTAATGTGGGATGTAATTTTGGGTAGTGATGTTTAAAAAAAACCCATAAATATCATAATAAAAAAAAAGCAACAATGGACAAACTCATACCCAAAAAAGAAAAGAAAAAGAAAAATTTTTTCTGTGATATTCCGAATTGAATATATTAGCTGTCTTACATGAGAAGTTTGAATTCTTGTAAGTCGTTCCCTGAATTGTTAAATTCATAGTGTAGGGAAAAAAACCTACTTTTACAATGTGATTCAATAGAGATTTCTCTTCTTGTTTTTGGATTGTGATCCAAAAGTAGCATAAGTCCATGAGAATTTAGATAGGAAATCTCTAACTCACCCTAAATTTTCTTTGTAGAGTCTCTTGTCTCTGAAGAATTCATCTTTGGATACACCCTTGGTGTTTCTTCTATTCACTGCTATAATCAAACTTTCTTACCTGTGATCAATCAACTGCTGATCATGTGTGAGGCAGAGAGAGGCACCATGGCCTTTTTTCAGGTTTTGTGATGAAATTTGTTCCAAGCAGAGAGCGTGTCTTGTAATTGATGTGATTATACATGTGGCTCTAACAAGAGTGCTCTTACTGTGCACCCTCATTACAGTGTGTCATCAAGCCTGACTGCCTCTGCCATTCTGTGACTAGGCTAGTTTAGGATTTGAGGACATTCTTCTCACTAAGCTGTGCTTAATTAGCTGCAGTTTGACCTTGTCTGCTCTTTAACACGCTGCTTTAGGTTGCCCGACATAAGCAGTAGAAAGAGTGGTGATTTCCTGCCCCCCAAGCAAACAAACAGGAAAAAATCCAACAAAACAAAAAGCATTCCATCCTTCTAGATGTTGTTTCAGCTAAGCATGGACATTGCACCATGGCATGTCAAGAAATAATCTGTTATTTAAAAAAATCAAGTTTTTGTAAAGTAATCTACATATTCCTGTAAAGTATATGCTAGAACACTCTGAAAAAAGAATAAATTGAATATTTCATCTTCAAATATTTGTTTTGAATTTGTTCTGTTTAATAGAGTTGTTCTCCAAAGCACATGCAACTTTCTGGCGTGGCTGGAATTGTTCTGGCCTGGGTAGTTGTCAGGGATGGTGCACAGAGGTTTGGGTTCAGTGTGTCTTTCTAGTTTTCCCTTTGACTCTTGGATAAAATGGAGTAAATTAGGGGGATTCAGAAGACAAGTGCGGTCCTCAGGCACCAGAGGGTGCCACAGACTCACTTTTCAGGCAGCAGGCAAATTCATAGATGTGAGGTGCATCTGCATTGCTTGGGCTTCTTTTGCCATGAATATCCAGTAGAAATGTCAAACCTGACTTTGTGAGGTGTGTCGCTCAGAACTCCTGAGTTCTGCTTCCCACCTTGTCCTAGTAAGCCTAAATCACTGGAGGCTTGTAACAGCTGAGTTTTTCCTGTTCATTTCTGTGTGACATGATCAAATGTAAAGAGCATTACAGGAAGTGGTGCAGAAAAGGGGCTTTATGGAGGGATTGCTGAAAATGAAAGCAAGTCAATATCCATCAGAAACACCTTTGTGTTCACTCTGTAATATTTTAAATTTATCACCATAGTAGAATGATTTCTACAGCTTACTCAAAGTACATGATACCATACTTAAAATGATTGACGTTTGTTTGAACAAAGAAAAAAAAGTAGTAAAAAAGTATAAACTTACCATAGCTTCTGAAACTTCCATTAGTCTTTAGTGAGCACTTTTCTAAGGAGTATAGTGGTAATTTCTTTGGGTTAAGTAAAATAAGTGGAACAGTGTTTTCATATATTTCATCAAAGCTTGACTTCATGCAAACTTGTGTCTCACAGTGGAAAAGTTAGAATTGGTACTGAAGAACAGTACAGGTAGAGATGTCTGCTTGCATTTAACTCTTGAATGCTTGTACACACTAGAGAGACTGTGTGCATGGAAATAATCAAGAAAATAGTAACCTGGTCAAGGCGGGTTATAAAGAAATGAAACTTCTCTATGTAGAAAAATGGATACATTATAGAAGTTTATCTGTTCTTTGCTTGAGTGTTTTGAGTATGTGGCCAGATTAAAAGCAAAAATGATTTCCTGAAACTGCATGCTATGCAGTTGTACCTGGGATGCAAGCGTCCTTCCTGGGATTCCATAAACTGTTCCACTGGAGTAATGTCAGGTTCCAGCACCGATAGCTTGTGATGTGTGTTCCTGGTTCTGGTTGTGCTGATTTTGTCAGCAGATATGTGGCAGTCGCTGTGCTTCAGTGAGATTCTTGTCTCTGCCATCAGCAAAGACTTCTCTGTAGTGGTCACTAGGAAGAGGAAACTGGAATGTACTTGTGAAGATCAATTAGCACTCAATTATCATCCCATGAAGCTTCATTGACACGCTTGGTGAAAGTTCAGGGTCTCTGTTAGGCTGGTAGAGCCTGAGTATACACTTGGAGCTGCTCAGCTGCTGGCTGAGAAGGGGTAGGAGTAGGGAAGCTGTTCTGGCACTGTTGGCTTCAGCTTTAAATTGTAGCTGTGGACATCTAACTGTTCTGACAGTCCTGGGATTTAACGCTTTTCTTAGCATGATGGATTTGGGGCACAAGCCTGGTTGGGAAGCTGTTGTGTCTAGTTAGACATAAAGAGCTGGAGCTGGTTTGAGAATCTGTTTGGTCTCATTTTCCCTGAACACACACACTAGGAACTGCTAGGAACTGCTAGCAATGAAGGCACACGAATGGAAGGAGGGGTAGAAGAAGGCTGGACTCAAGGCTGGACTCCTTTTCTGTCTGGGTCTCTCACTGGAAGTTTGCAGAGGAATTGTGCCATAGAAATATACTGAAACCCAAAGGAGAAAATGCATCTATAGTTTAAAGAAAAATATCCTAACATTTTCTTGTGTCTTTTGAGTATTGCTTAACCTCAACCCCAACTCATGTTCTAATAACTTTAGCTTCTGCCTCTAGTCAGTCAAGGGATAGCCTCCAAGAAATATAATTTCACCTTAGAATGACAAATTCCTGGCTAACCCTTGTTGAAGAGTTATTGAGGCCACACAGTGTTTTCTGAAGGTGGACTTTATCAAACCTTGCCAGAGAATACTCTTCAAGAGCGATGTGTGTGTTGGTTTTGTTTTCTGTGCTTTCCAAATAAAAAGATGTTCAGATTGAGTGATTTTACTTATTTGTCCTAATACTATGGATGTCTGTTTTGGATTGGTCCTAAATCTCTGAAGCCACCATTAGGGCCTTTGTCACATTGTGGAGTAAAAATGCTTTCTCTTGGTGGTCTGAACTAATTGATAAAAACTTGGATTGGTTCATTGCCAAAGTAGTGCAAAAACTTTTTTCATGTAAGATTAATTCAGTATTTTAACTTAAATGATCTCTAAAAATACCATTAGGCTGAAACACACTGGCTACTATAGCTAGTCTGAGTGATGTTCACCCTAATTGAGTTTTTATTTTGAACATATAGTCCAAAGCTGCTACATGAGAGTCCAGCTAATGGTGTTACCAGCTAGAGCTCTGGCATAGTGCTTCAGAAGCAGTGGCATCTTCCCTGCTGTGTACACAAGTATGGTAGGACTGATTCAGAGTACAAGGTCTGGATTGGTTTTAGTAAGTAATCAAGGAGTGTTTGTATCCTGTGTTTTAAGGGAACTCGCTAAAGAAAACTGAAGATCATGTCTGTGCTAATAAACCTGTGCTTTAAGCCTCAGTTTGCAAGATATGCATCTTGGTTAGAAAATGGGCTTGTTTATAGTCCAGTGAGTCAACATTCAACTTCATTCCACACTTGGTTCTACCTGGTGAATTAGTTTTAGAACAAATTTCAGGCTGTGAGAGTGGTGGTGCAGGGTTAGGGGTTGTGGGAACTTTTAATCTGCGTTTAACTCAGTCCTAGGTTTCCAAGATGGCTCAAAATTTCAGTTTCATATAAAGGATTTGCATGACTAGCAATTGAGGCATTAGCCAAATTAATGTTTCAGAGGCACCTTGCAGAACTGTGAGAGCTTTTAGGAGCTCCCTGTCCACACCCACTCTGAACATCTGTTGTATTCAGGATATGTGAATATGGCTGCTTGTGGATAGTTGAGACTTTTTCTTTGTGTCTATTCTGAACAAAGCATAAAATGTTGGTCTTCTCTTTTGTAGAGATGAAGATGACCTAAATGATGTGACTTCTATGGCTGGGGTTAATCTCAGCGAGGAGAATGCCTGCATTTTGGCAGCAAACTCTGAGCTCATTGGCACAGTGATTCACTCTTGCGCAGATGAACCATTTCTGTCTTTGGAAGCTCTTCAGAGTAAGATCCTGAACATAGGTGAGAACAAAGCACACACAGCAGATATGTATGGATGTAGTGTTTCCTTGACTCTTTCATCAGCCAGCCTCCAGTCTTTGAAGAAGGACCTGGAACTATTATGATCTACCATCTCATGTGTTTCTACCAAACAGTACTGAGTTTTCACTTCCCCTTCTAGGAAACAACTGTCCTTTAAGGTTTTCTTTACATGGAAACAGTCTGAAGCACAACCAGAAAAAAGAAACTGATGCCACTTTAACATGTGAGAAGTGAGCAACTTTCTTACTCTTAAACCTAATGCAACACTTAACGACCATAAAGATGCTAGTGCCAAAACACTTAAATGTGCTTTTCTGTCTCAGCAGCTTCTAACTTGATGCATTACACTGACTTCCCTAACAGTTTTTGCATTCCTCAGCCTGTTCAGGTATATGTATGTACTCTATTGACTAACATTAGGAAAAAGTTTCAAACTTCCAATAGACACAGAGCAGAGCTTTGTTTATGACTCCTTTCACAGAAAAAAAACTTTTGTTAATTTTACATAAAAGAGATGTTGAAGCTGTTTGTCTGTATAATGAATAATACTGCAGAATGTATGTTTAATGCCTGTGTTACAGGAAGTTTCTTATGTAGATATAATTTCTTTTGAGCAAAAACAGTAAGTGTTGCTTAGTAATGTTGTATTATGTCAGAGCAGGGAGCGTGCAGTTATGTAGCAGCACACTGGCTGGTCCCACTCCTGTCAACAGCAAACTCGATGCTTGTTGCTCAGCTCCTTGCTCGTGCCCTCTGCCCAGTACTTGCTGTACTGGAACACTGAGTTTCACAGCTGAGCATCCAGGAAAGCCTGAATGTGCAGTCACAATTCTGTCCCAGTGGTTTAACCACGTGTTCATAAAGTCTTTCTGTTTCCACACACAACTGGTTTTTAGTCCAGAGTGAGCAGCTAGCCTGTGACAAGCGTGTAACCTGCAAGTGCTACCTGTGACCTTGGTGCTCCTGCCCTGGTCAGCCAGATGTGTCATCTTGAGCTGTATGGGGCATAGCAAATGCTGTGTTACTAGTGGCAAAGGGAAAATGCACATCAGACCTGGTGCCTAGAAGATGTTCTCAAAGTTCAGTAGAAGATTAATCAGTCATTTGTGGGAAGTGGATATAAGGAAAAATAAAGAGCTCTGCAAAAACAGAGAGAGCATTTCTAGAATAATTTGCTGGTTGTGGGTGTAAAGACATTGTGTTGAAAGATGCAAAATAGAAGCCTGGCTGTTTCATAGCTAGCATGGTAGTTGTTCCAAATTAATAATAATAATTATAGCAATATCAGTAATTCATGTCATAAATGATAAGTGCTTGTTTGCAAGGAAAGGAATGCTGCCAGGAAGTAGAGCAGTTCAGAAAGTTAACATGTCTGCTTTTGAACTGAGCCATCTTTGGATTAAGAAATGTGTGTGTAGGGAGGTCTTGAGGTTTGGGGGGATTTTATTTCATCTTTAAGTTGGTGTTTCAGTAATTTGATAGTCTAGTGAGAAGTTGCAGTAGAAGTATTGAAACGTGCTTGAGCAAAATGAGCTTTGCACTCAGTTAAGTTACAGGCCAGTGCTTACTGATCAAACAGGGGAGTGCTTTGTTTGTATCTGGGAAAACATTCTAGGTTCTCCCTGCCTTGTGAGATTGTCATTCATTTTCAGTTACAGTAGCGAAAGCAAATGAAATAGGTGATTAGTTTTTTTACAGTGCGCTGTTTATCCATTCTTAACACTTCACTTGGCAGTAAATACTGAAATGGGTTTTGAAGGCGTGCTGTATATTGCATCATAAAGTATTACAGCTGCTGTAAATGCAGTGTAGGGCAAGGAAAAGTGCTTCTGACAGGTACAACGTATGAGGCATGTGGAGCTGCTGCCTGCCGTGCCTACCAGGGAAAAGCCGCTGCCGCCCAGGTGTCTCGATGGAGCCGCGCTGAGTGATGGATGCTGTCAGCCATGGGAAGGCTTCTCCATCGGCAGCCTGCAGCCGGGGGAAGGTCACAGAGGTGATGCCCAGCTCTGGGTGCAGGGCCAGCGCAGCCTTGCCTGGAGCTGTCACCAGCCTCGGTCGCAGCTGCTGAGACGCGGAGATTCAGCGGCAGCCCGAGAGGAAAGGTTGAAGGTGATGGCGGGATGACCCTGGCTGGACTGGAATCCGCGCTGTCCGAGCGGCTGCTGTGGGTCCGTTGGGTCTGTCTGCCCCTGTCGGTCAGTCAAGGCAGTTTGGAGGGTCTCGTGTGCCTGGAGTGCGCTGCAAAACCCGTTCCTGCTCGTCAAATAAATGTCATGAGTTGTTAACAAGCACGGTGTCAAGCAGGGCAAAATGTAATTCTGTATTTTTTTAATTACTGGAATTAACAGAATATGGCACTAATTTCTACAGCTACCGCTTCTCCCCCTCCCTGAACATGAAGCTTGATTTGTGTTCTTATTAACTTTGTCCTATAAATGACCTTGCAAGGAGAGTGGTTCTGGAGGCTAAGTGAAACAATGTCTATATTTTCTGAAGCTCCAGGCTAAGTTTTATTAATGTAATGTCTGAGATCTTTGAAGTTGTGACTTTACCAGGAAAATCATAATCTCCAAACCTTTATTCATAATGGGTATGACTTCCAGGGGGAACAGAATACCTGCTGTGCTAATTATTTCAATTATCAGCTACTACTAAAACACGTAATGGATTTTCTCTGCTTCCACAGGTAAAAGGCATGACATTATGGAACTTAACTCTGATGTTGTGAACTTGATCTCCCACGCTACACAGGAGAGATTACGAGGGCTCCTGGAAAAACTAACTGTAATTGCTCGGCACAGAGTATCAACCCACAAGGTAAAGGAAATCATTAGCAAGTTTTGCACAAAGTTTTCCTGCTTTGCAGCCTTGAAGGTAAACCTCTTCCAAGTGTGGGCACATCACAGGCAACATTTGCGTTCTCAGTTTCTACCAAAGGCTGGTTTTAGCTGTGTCTAGCCCAGCATATAACTGTTCCATTTGACTTGTTGGACAGGTGCTCTTAAAACCAAGCATAAGACTAAATGCATATTTTTCTTCTCTTCCATAGCAGTGGTGGCTGTTATACAAAGTCTCTTACATGGTAAATGGAGAGCTGATTTTGAATGCTCTTGATGGCAGGTTGATTTAAGGACTTGTGTTTTCCTTATGCATTTACTGTTGGTAGAATTGCAGTCAGTATTGGCTCAGTAAAAAGCCTTGGGAAACTGAATTGATTATTTTACTTTTAGTAAGTGCTCCATGAAGGCAGAGGCCCTTTTCATCTTAAGATTTTTTTCACCTTAAGTCTTTTTTTAGCTTCATTCAATATAAAGTATATTGTGTCCCAGTGAGCTAGTATGCCTTAAGATGCTTATATGGTGCAAATGGGAAGTGATAATTTACTGGCCAAACGAGCTCTTTCTTTTTTTTTTTGTCATTCAATAGCAAGATACTAATCCTTACATCTTTCAATGTGAAGCTGTTTAGAAAAAAAAAAAAAAAAAAAAAAGGGAGGAGAAAATGTTATTGACAACTTTTAGTTTNTGAAGCTGTTTAAAAAAAAAAAAAAAAAAAAAGAAGTGAGAAGCAAATGTATCTGTCAACTCTTAGTTTCCTGTTTTTCAGGTCGAATTTTTTTACAAGAACTTTATACTTAATGTTATTTAACACAAGCAACCAACTGGAATAGGAGTTGTCTTTGTACTGAACACTTTTTATAGGCTTTTCAGCACTGGAGCACCAGTAGTAAAGAAGAGAAACTATTTGGAAACTTCTGAATATTTACGGTGTTTTCTGGAGCAGTGGGAGTATTCTGTTCCTTGCCAGAAGAAGATATAATAGAAAAGAAAATCAATACAGAACAGGCACAGAGTTTTGTATTAAAAGACTTCAGAAATCTGCACATGTTGTATGTTGTTTTCTCCAAAGTGGGAGGTACAATAGAGCTTGTGAACAAAGGTGAGGAGGAAGCTGAAGTCCAGAGTAACCAGTAGGACATAGTGTCTTGCAGACACCAAGAACAGAAGGAAATGGTTTTGGACAGTAGGCTGGATAGGGCTAGTTTCTTTCTCATTGAACTAAAGCAATAGAAAAATGGGTTTTTGTCTGATTGAATTGCCAGAAGCAATGATAAGATTATAAGATTGCAATAAGCTGGCTTTCTTTTCCTCTTTTCTCAAAAGCAAAACAAACAAAAAAATCAAAAGTAACGGGCACAGTAATCTTAGAGGCACAGATACCCTCTTTTGTTAGGAAGATGGTATTACTTGACAGAGGAGTGTCCTACAGGATTGCCTTTGTGAGCAATGCTTTCGTGAGAGATGCTGACAGGCTTTTAGAAAGCTTAAGTTCAAGAAGAGAACACTGCAGGGTGCTGGGGTCCTGTTATGTGTTAATATAGGTATTTATACAGCCCTGTATTCCATCTGCCCTGGTGCTTACCCCCTGTTCTCTTTTCCCTCATTGCTTTTGATTGGTACCCCTGCACAATGAGGGCTACATCTATGTCAGATAAATTCCCCAGAGTCTTTCCAGGAGGGTTGGGTGGTTGCTCCATTAGGAGTTTTGTACTGGCCTATCTTCATTACGGAGAGACAGCAATAGGGGTAGTTGTGGCGAAAGCAAATTAACTATTGTTAGGGTGGGAGTTGGTGTAGAAAGGCCAGTAATTCATGGGATCATAGTCAGGAAACTCTTCTTCCCAGTTTGCTCAGCTCATGCCTAGCAGCTTTCATCTGATAGATAGCCCTGAAGAGAGAGTAAATTGGCAGAGTAAAAGCTTCACGCTATGCCATCATGTAGACTTGTCAACTTTAGTCCTTTTTTTGTTAAATTTAAGAAAAGAAATTAAAATTGGAAGTCACTGACTTCATTTGGATAAAACTATGATGGTGGTCTCTTTATGTGAATTAGGAATGCCTTTCAGATGGTTGGGAGCTGCTTTCTGTGATGCAGCTCTTGTTGCAGTGCTCATGTAGAGCCTTTGGAAGACCATAAAGGGAAAGGGGTTTTATGTGGATTCATCCCAGCATGAAACAGCTGCCTTGCTCCTGTGGTTGGAGGCCCTGAGCTCATGGCCATGGTGTGGTGCTGAGCTATAAATGATGCCCCATGAAAACATTTTCCCCTCATGCAGTAGCACTGAAATGCCACAACACTAAACTGCATTATCTGTAGGGCCATGGGATGTGGGTGATAACGCTTCATCATAACAGCACTGGCTACAAGTCATGAACAGGGGTACAATGTAATGTTTTCTGTCTCGGCAATTCCCTGCTAAATGACCATTGAGTAGGACAAAATATAACTGTTCCTCTTTTAAAAATTCCTGAAATAAGCTATCTTAAAACAGGTCATGAGCTGAAATACTGTTACGGATGCACCAATTTCTTGTCCCGTATAAGCTCATGGTAGTGCATTGGGGAGCTTCTGCTTGAGAGACTTACATTGCTGGTTGGTATAGGGTCATGGATTTGTCTTAAAATGTGTAAATATCTGGCTATTCCAAAGCTAAACACTTCTAAACTTTGGAAAAAATAATCTTCTGGTACTACAGCTTTCTTCTTTGTCCTTTTAAAAGGATTGTGGCATGGTGGTGGATTATTATAAACTGCTGCTGCAAAACAAGTTGTACTGATGTACTGAGAGTGACTCAGAAATAGCTTGTGCTTTGTGGGGAGCGGTTAAAAAAGACTTGAGCAGTGACAGAAGAGGAGGGGAAAAGGTTTGTTGGACTTTTTTGCAGAGCCACAGATGCTGCTTGGGAAAGTCTCTGGTTGCAGCATATGGTGTGTTTTGAGCCACAGTTGGTGACACGTGACAATGAGGTGGCTCATTGAAAAGGACCAAGCCTAATACCAGAAAAGGGATTGATTTCATGCTTTGACTGAGTTGTGAAAATTCAGATCAGGGGACAACAGTGCTCCATAAGAAAACTTTTACTTTCCTTCTGTCTTTTCATAGTGCACAACTCGGTGTGAGAAGAAGAGTCTGAGTATAGTATCCTTGAAAACTAAAAATTGAGTAACTGAAGTCATGGATAGTCCATATACTTAACATATAACCTTGCCTAAAATACAGCTGTAAAATATCCTGTGCTTCTTTTAGAATAGTTGTGTGTCAGAATTGTTTCATTACAATGTGAGACTGGTGTAAGATAGAACAAAGAGTCACTGAAAGTACATGGTGGTTTTGGCTGATAAATGCCCCAGGATAAATTTCTCAGGAAAGAAAAAGCAAGTTCACAAAGTAACAGAGAAAGAAGACAGCTGTAGGATGTGCACTAAAAAGTGGTACAAACAGGTGGCACAGACATGCCTCATCTAGAATGGGCTTCTTGTCTTGTGTTGCCTAATTGCCATCTGGCCAACTCATGGCTCAAGAAGTCTGTCTTTGGAAAAGCAGAGCAGTAAAACCAAGCTTTTCATTGCTAGTTCACTATGTTTTGGATCTTTCCTTTCTCTGCCTTTCTAAGCTAAAGTAAATGTCAACTCAGGCTTTCCCGTGGGAGCAAAAGTAGAACGTAAAATAAACTACTGATTGCTATTCTTGAGACCAAAAGAACTTCAGTCCTGTTTCAATGTCTGTGTGTCCAATGACTGTTGGACTAAAACTCATCATTGGTATTCACTGGCCCAGTTTTGTACAGGTGGCTGGACCAGATGACTTCCCTAGGTTACCTTTCAACATAGGCTATCCTGGGACTTCAAAGATTCACTAAGGCAAAAACATCTATTCTTAAAGCTGTAATAAACTGTATATAATATATTTCACTTTATTCACCCCTAAGATTCACTATAACTGGTTCTAGACCACCCTCCAATAGATAAACAATCTCTTTTGGAAATACCAGTGATGCTTGTTTCAATTTCTGCATTAAATGTCTGAAACTAGAACCCAAAGCACTAGAAACTTATAATGTCAAGTTCTAATTTTTTTCCTCTTCAAAGGAGAAAAGATATTATGCCCAGCTGCTTTACAATTCCTTTTTCTTTCCTGACATGTTTACTGGATATGAAGTTGGTGGTTTAAAACAAAATTTCTTTAGTCTTTAGTCTAAGGTTAGGGAAGACTTCTGTTATTTATAGTCAGTATAGAGTGGATGTTGTTAATGTCACTTGTTCAATAACCTCTTATTAGTCACAGACACCTGGAAACATGCTTCAGTGGAGAGGAGATGTGTAAATGACTGCCTACCACCTGAAGTCTTTATAAAACAGCCCATACTTTTCAGCTTTGAAAAATAGTGTTGTTCTTCTCAGATTGTTCCCATTAGGTTTATGAGCTCCTGGTTGTCTATAACTAAGTTATTTTTTCAGGGGAGTGATAAGTACATCGTATGTAGTGACACCAGAGCACAACTGAGATTTCTTGAGAAGCTCGATCACCTAGAAAAGCGGAGAAAAGATGAAGAGGAACGTGAAATGTTGCTTCGAGCAGCCAAGGTAAGACTCTTAAGTTTCCAAGGAAGTAGTCATTTCCTCTAGACTGGTAACCATCTTCAGGTGTCTCCTACTTCTGCTTTAAATATGGTAACCATTAATTTTGTCACTGAAAATCTATGATGTTTAGGACAATGGCAACTATACAGAAAAGAATTTAACCTATTTACATTTTTTCAAAACTCCACAAGAGTTCTTTGAAGTATGTGGTGGGGTGAACTACTCTTTTGAGATTATTTCTACTGGTCAAAATGAAGTAAAAATCTATAAATGTCCTTCCTGTATCTCTTCTTGCCTCTGAAACAGAAGCCTGGTGAGATCTACCACCCTTGCAGGTGTATTTGTTTTCTGTAGTCAAGTTCAGAGGGCTAGCCTTGGAGCTGGTACCACAGCATCCATGAACCTCTGATGGAGCTGTTGCTAGTACAGAATAAGTTTCTTCTCTCTTCCTTCCCCTCAGGAAAAGGAGGGAAAAAAAACTACGACAGTAGATGTTGCTTCATCAGCTGTGGCTTGACCATCTTCTGTTGATTCTTTTCTTTTGGTTTTGTTTCAAGCCGAATTCTGGAGCCGCTTGGGTGGAAGCCTAATCTAGAGTTGAACGAACAGTGTTGTGCCTGCATGAATAGAACTCCCTTTCTTTCCTATACTTCCTGTCCTTTTTAAGTGTCTGCTGCTGACATGAACAACATCATGCCTAGACTGGACCTGACTGACAGTGTTAGCATCATTTTCAGCTTAATCTTGCCTCTGGCTAGAGCAGAAGCAGCCGGCCCAGATGAGGAGGGGTGTGCACGTATGTGCATGGAGGGGGATGGAAACCAGTCTGGATTGAGGCATTCACCCCTGGAGCTAAATCTTTCAATCACCAGAGAAAACTGTCATTTATTAAATATTTAACAGATAGGATGGTGTTTGGATGCCAGTAATTTCTATTCAATCTTTTTCTTCTTCCTTTGGTAGAGCCGTTCCAATAAAGAAGATCCAGAGCAACTGCGGTTAAAGCAGAAAGCGAAAGAGGTAGGAGTTTCCAGTTACCATGCTTGCCTTTGTGTGTTGAGAGAAGGTTGGCAGCCCTGTCCTGGCAATTAGGTCAGGGTTTATTTTGCTGCTGCATACCATTTGCAGAGGCCTTGGGGAAGGACAGGAACTGCCACAGGCAAGGGCAGTGCTTCAAATGAGGTCAATGAATTATGGGCTCTCTTTTTTTAACATTTTATTTTTGCAGTTTCAGTCCTGTCTCGAAACAGTCCTTTGTAAACTGCAGCAGTACACTTGGTAGGAATATAATGTGGGATTAGAAAAAAAAAAAAAAAGAAACTTTGAGATTTAGCATCTGGGACTGTACAATAGGCTACATTTTTCCAGGGTAATTGTTCGTTTTGTAAATCTGATACTGCTTATAATTCTTTGGCTGGGAGGCGGTACTGGGATTTAGTTTTAAATGGAAAACGCCTCTGGCTTTTAATTTTCTGGGCCCAGCAGTTTTCTGTTCTGGAATGGAGCCCTTGTTTCACACAGTTCATGTTTAGCTGCAGGGGTTTTAGTTTATAGCTTAGACTGGTTAAGCTTTTACTCCCAGAGGCCTCTGCATAGCAACTGTAGAAATCAACAAATAAGTTCATTTATGTCTGCAGCCTCCTCTCAGTAGCTGACTTTTTACATTTCCCAATATCCATTTCCTGACTTTTCTAGCCTGAGAGAAAAAAGCTCCACTAATTGGAGCTTATTTTAATTGAGCCTTAATATTGGATCTCACTGGAGTTGCCCCCAGAGCTACTGGGAACAGAATGAAATGAAAGTACCTAAGGTTGAAGATGTGTGTGTATGTGTGTGTGAAATTTTTCACTTGACCTACAGATTCTTGTCCCTGCTGAATAAATCATCAAGCCTGTTCACATTTCTGATTAAGGATCTGACAGCAGACGATAATAAAGACAATTGAGGTGTGAGACGTGTGATACAGAGCTGAAGAAATTGGTTTCTATAGTTACTTGACTGATTTCATGCAATTTTTAAGGATCTTTGTGCTAAATGAGAGTGATTTTCTGAGCAACCTTTTTCCTTAACTGTGCCTCTTGAACTATGAAATTTGTTGTTGCTTAACATTGCTGCACTTGGCTCCTAGGTGCCAGCAGCAGCAGGTTATTTATGAATGCTTTAGAAGCCCTTATTGTTTGGATTAATGTAGGAGCCCAGGCAAAACAAATGGAAATCCAGTAAAATAGTATTTGAATCAGTGCTCTGGATTTGCACCATAGTAGATGAAATTTGTAAAATTAAGGAACTTGCTTTACTATCTATTTAATTCTTTGTTTCTGCTTACAACTCTTTCTTCATTGCTACAATCTGTGAGTACAAAGTTGCCCTAAAGCCCTTCCCAGTTTGCCTCTAGTGCCACCAGGATCAACAATCAGTGGGTGATGCTAATCTGTCTTGTTTTGTAGGTGACTTTACCTCTGCATCATCTGATCTTTTCTAGATGTACTTTCTTTTAGTAAAGACTGCAAAGTAATTATTTTATGCTGCTTCTTTTCTCTTGTTTTCTGAACAATAATGTGTAAAATCATTAAAAGTATTCTGTGGTTTGCATATTTAGAACACAAAGAAGGTTAGATTAGATTCACTGATAATTTTTCATGAGATCTCTTTTAAAAAGTGCCATGGTGGTGTACAAAAAAAGGAGCCAACAGAGCAGGGAAGGCATTCAAGTTTAGTGCTTGTTGTTCTAATGTGTCTTGAGTTCCCCTCCTTCAGTGCATCTCATCTTGTCCCAGACTAACACAACCTGCATCACTCTTTGTCCAGTGTGTTTCTCCATGCTGTGCGGCTCCCAGAGTGACAGTCTCCAGCTGCTCTACCAAAAGAAGAGGAGGCAGATGTGCCTCTTGGGGCAACACAGATCTTTGTGTTGGTATTCACTTGCCCTCTGTCCTGCTGCTTTGTTCTCCAGAGAATGAGGCAGCCAGAAGCTTCTCCAAGCTTCACATGGATAATGGGGATGCCCACCTTCTGTGCTAGTGGTGCTTTTTCATCTGAGACCATCTCAAGATGGAGAGTGGAAATGAGAGCAAATGCAGATGGAAAAAAATAGCAGTTTATTGACAGTTTGGAGAAAACTGGTCAGCACACATTTGCATTGAAAGAATGCAAGCATGAATAGGACTGGAATAAGAGCAAAATAAAAATCAACAAATATCCTAAGACTAAAACTGGTATCACAGAAGCATGGTGTACAGTGGGATGAAGGCTTGAAATGGCTTACTCTTCTCTGTCTGTCTTGTCATGTTGTGGTTATAGTCTGCTCCTAAGGAACCAAACTTGGAAACTTTGATGCCTCTCTCAGCTGGAATCAGATCCTTTCCAGGTCACTCCAGTCGAGTATCTGCTGGAAAGCCTGATCTGATTGTCTGCTTATAGTTCTTTAAGAATTAATATGGACCTGCCTTCCTCAAAGCTGTCTTTTGTATGTTGATGGTGCTCCCCTGGGAGAAGGAAGAGGGTGTGGAATAATGGCACTGTAGCATGTTCTAAAGCAAAGTTTCCCAAAATGCAGGGT
>VYZP01038752.1:2073-12183 GCA_013400635.1 Hypocryptadius cinnamomeus | reverse complement strand
GGATGTGTTCTGTGAGGGGACAGCCTGGGGAAGGTGAGGCGCTGCCCGGAATGTGTTCTGTGAGGGGACAGCCTGGGGAAGGTGAGGGGACAGCCTGGGATGTGTTCTGTGAGGGGACACCCTGGGAAGGTGAGGCTCTGCCCGGGATGTGAGGGGACACCCCTCTGTGAGGGGACACCCTGGGGAAGGTGACAGCCTCGGGAAGGTGAGGGGACAGCCTGGGATGTGCTCTGTGAGGGGACAGCCTGGGGAAGGTGAGGGGACAGCCTGGGATGTGTTCTGTGAGGGGACACCCTGGGAAGGTGAGGGGACATCCTGGGGAAGGTGAGGGGACAGCCTGGGATGTGTTCTGTGAGGGGACACCCTGGGAAGGTGAGGGGACATCCTGGGGAAGGTGAGGGGACAGCCTGGGATGTGTTCTGTGAGGGGACACCCTGGGAAGGTGAGGGGACATCCTGGGGAAGGTGAGGGGACAGCCTGGGATGTGTTCTGTGAGGGGACACCCTGGGAAGGTGAGGGGACATCCTGGGGAAGGTGAGGGGACAGCCTGGGATGTGTTCTGTGAGGGGACACCCTGGGAAGGTGACAGCTCGCGGGAGGGCCATTCCCGCTGCCAGGAGCGGCAGTGGTCACCCGGCGGTGTCAAATGAGGGCTGACCCCGCACACCGAGGGTCAAAGTTACGTGTGTGTTGTTGTCTCTGTGCTTTTACCGGGGGCATCCTTGCATTTCCAGTTTCAGGCTGAGCTCTTGCGCTCTCCTCTGGAACATCACGGTGCCTTATTCTTGGAAGCCTTTCTCTGAGTCTGTCAGGAGTAGTATTAAGTTAAGCAAATGAACCCTCTTATTATTGCATTGATTATGCCTTTGACAGCGTTTTTTATAGTGATTACCTGAACTGTACTTTGTTCCAGCATCCTCTGTTTGCTTTCTTCTCAAACTTCCTTTAAGAGATGACATTTAACAGAATACAAATATTAGTAGAATGTATTTCTGTATGGTAAGTTCCAACCTTCTTAAACTTTGGCCCTCTTTGAACTTGGTGAGTCACTGTTTGAGAACTGATAGCCAGCTTGAAGAGCAAACTGCAAATATTGCAAATGGAGCAGCCACACTCTGGTGTATTACTACAGCACAGTTCCTGTTCAGATAGTCTGCTTAAAAAAAGAAATCATCCTGAAGTTCTGGCTTGTCTCACAGTTGGGTGAAGAGTGGGAGCCCAGGCACCTCTGTTTTACCCACACAAACCTGCTGCTGGTGCTTGTGTTACTGTGTTTGGACAGTCCTGAAACAGCTTTGGTTCGTGTCATCACATTTTGGGGTTTGGAGACAACAGCACATCTAAAAAGTGCTTGAAAACTCGGTTGCTGTGTTTGCACTTAGGTTTTTTTTTGTTTTAAATTTTGCTTTCTGGCCATGTGGGTTTGACCAGGTGAGCTGTGAGCCTCATGAACTGTCTCCAGACAGCTTTGCTTTGCTTTTACTCCTTGGGCAGTGAAGTTCTGGCAGCAGGTTTTAGTTATATAGCTAATATTCCTATTAGGAAAACAGTTTTTGTTTCTTGGTTAGAGTGCCTTGAGGGCTGATAATCTGTTCCTGCCTCCAGGTAATTTGTTGGTGGAAGGGGTTTTTAGCTTAATGATCAATAGGTGGGCAGGTTGGTTTTTTTGATGCTGTGTTCTTAGTCTGCTGTTTCACCAGGACTTGATTTAGTGAGAAAAGTTCAGGGTTTTCTCAGGATAATTCCATATTAATGAAGGAATGTCACGTTCAGCTATCTGGTTGCATTAATGAATTTGTTCTGTAAATCTCTGACAACTTCTGTGTTCATCTTTGGTGTGGTTAGGAGGAAAATGGAGCTGCTCTTTTTGTTACCCTTCAGAAGGGGTTGCTCTTTCAGGCAGTGTCTTAACAGATCTCAGAGCTTGCACTGGAGTGCCCCAATGCAAAACTCTATTTTTTAGAGCTGAGAAAAGCAGCCTGCTCACTGGCTGCTTTTGGTTAGGAGCCAGTGGATTAATGTAAATGTTGAGGGATGCAACTCCAGTTACCCAGTCTGCTGTGCAAACATGAATTCATTCACATTAGAGAGTTTGAAATCCTGGCTGCAGGATGGCTTTGGGACCTGCATTCATTGCAGTAGCCATGTCAGAGTTGTAATTAGAAAGTCTTGAAGTCTGTAGGTTCATGCATTGTTGGTGGACTATAGAAGCTGATAAGTTGTGATTTATTTAACTTTTTACTGTAAAGAAAATCACTTTTGTTCACTTCAGCAGTTAAGAAACTTCAACTAGCAAATGGAAGGATTTGTGTTATAAATGTTGGCTTTTTAAATTTAGTTGTTTTGAGATGTAATTTTCAAAGGACTTTTGTGCTAGTAGGAGAGGAATTTTTCCTTACAGGTGTAACTGGTGGTCAGCAGATGATAAATGGCACCCCAAAAGTCAGGGAAAAACCCATGAGAAAAACAACTGCTCAAAGAACACTGGGGGCTGTTTGGACTTCTTGCCCCTTTTTTTTTTAAATCTGGGCTTTATTTTCTTTTTGAGTAGCTGTTGCTTCTTTCCTTGAAACTAAGCTTAGAAATAGGAATTTTCACAATCTCTCATGATGCATTTTCAAGCTCACCTAAGAAAGTTGGTTCAGTGGGGAGGTACTGATTAGTAAAGATCAGGTGGGGGAAGAATAATTTATTTAAACTTGAACTGGGAGATGTCATCCTGGGCATTGAAAACGTGGCAGTGTTTTAGGAGATGCACAGAAAAGCAGAAGAGTGAGTAGGGGTTTGTTAGCCTTTTCAGTAAAGGGGATGTGATGCTCTTTGGGTCAGTTATCAGTGCTCAAGGCTTTCTGAAGCTGGGCCAGCCACAGCTCTGACAGCCCTGAGCCAACAGGATTGTTCCAAGTTTCAAAAGAGCAGGATGGCTTTGGGGAAATCCTTCTGCTGGAGGTATGGCTCAGGAATGTAGCGCTCCAAAAATAATGGGCATCTGTGCAGTTTGGGGCCTCCACTGTGCGTGACAAATGTCTGCTGTTGTCCTGAGTTCAGAGACCTCCCTAATGCTCCAGTTAATCCCTTTGTGTGCATGATCATAAGATAAAAAATAAGTTTAAAACTTGCAGTGCTTTTGTAGTTTGCCACTATCCAGAGCTGAGTAAGTGGAGTAGGTTTAGAAGCTTGTGGGATGCCAGGACTATCTGAAGTGAGACCAGCTGTGATGGCTGTTTGAACAGTGACCTGTATAAATTATTCTGACATCAGCTTTTGCCTGCATAAGCTGCACTTCCAAAGTGTTAATTGGGAGTGTAATAAAGAAATTGTGCATCCAGTAATTTGTCTTTCTATCCCAGAAAGTTCACTGCCATATCCTGACCTACTTAGCTTTTATTAACTCTGCTGCTTGGATTTACAGCTGTGAGTAAAAGGAGGATGGGGGTCAGTGCATGTACACTTCAGGATCCTTCAGCTGTTACTCTGTGAGTATCCTGCATCAGGAAATGCCTTGTGTCAAAGTGATTTAGCAGCAAGATGTGCTGGTTTTGATGGCAAACCCCTGGCCTAGGAGCACTGACTGAAATCCACCATGAAAGCGTACCCTGAAAACTGTAAAGGTGGGATTGGGTCAGTGGCAGAGCCAGGAGTGAAGCCTGGGTTACCAAGTACAGTGGAAAGGGATACTGGTTTTTATTCACCCCTGTTCATGTGTGGATTCATGTGGATTTTAATTATTATGTGCCCCTTACCACTGAAATCCTACTTTTTTTTCTTCTTTTTTTAATTTTTTTTTTTTTTTTTAAATTTTTTTTCCCCATGAGTACCCTCATGATCTGGGTAGGACTACAAGAGTAACTGGCCTGTAGCGGGGCTCAGAATTTTATCTGCTGATTCTCCTCTGGAGTACTTAAATCTCTTCAGAAGGCTGATACTAAAATAAGCACTGTGCATACGCATTTATAGCAGGAAGAAATACAATATTTGAGCATTGATACAATCATAACTGTTGTTCTAGGCATCTGATTTCTAGGTTCTGATTTTCCATCTGAACATGGAAAGCATGTTCCTAGGTATGGAGTATGCTGTTTGGAAGGGTCTTTGCTCTGTGGTTCAGTTTGGGACAAAAGCTGCACTGGAACTCTTGGACTCCTACAAATGACAATGGCATCTGCCCAGCTTACAGCCTGCTCACCTCGAAGGTGGTACCTGCAAGCAGGGGCCCTGGTGTCTTATGCAAGACAACTGCTTGGCTCAATCAATTATTGACTATTTTGCTTTCTAAAATGATTTGAAAATCAGTGAACTGCTTTCATGCAGTATCTTCTAAAAGATTTGTCCTAGAAACTTCAAGTTAGTGTGTTTGTTATGCAAATGGTGTACTGAAGTGGCCTCTACCCCATCACGAGGTGTCTGTGTTGGGGTAGGAGACCTTGCCTGTTGCAGTGAAATGTGCCTCCCTTGAGGACTTAATTTGAACCTTTCTGAAATGTTTTTCTGTAACCTGCTATTAGTTCTTTTTCACTTTGATGTTCTTACTCTGAGTCTTGTACAGAGTCGTTTTTTTCTTGTCTTTAGTTTTCATTACTGATCCAGCTTTTGGGAAGTTCTGTGCCTCTTTTGAGGGGAGGACGTGCAGTGTCTTCAGCCTGGAGAGGATGTGCATATGAAAAGTTTTAGCCAAGAACACGTTAACCTACAAGTGTAACTCTAAAAACTTTCATAATTCTTGCTGGAAATACTGAGCTGGTATAACAGAAAGACTGGGTGAGTGAAAACATTGATGTGAATGACAAACTGGATTGGAATATTAGTACAAGGTTCCAACAGTTCAAAAATCAGCTCAGGTGCACAAAGGAATGGCAATGACTTGGCTTGGCTGGGTTTTGAAATGGCAGTCAAGATAATGCTGAAATCCCTCACAGATAAGAAGCCTATTAAAAATACATCATACACGTCTGGGAGTCAGGTGATGGCAGCTTTACAATGATCTAGGCTGAAATTCACGTTGCTACACTTGCAGTAACATCCCCCTCCTTGGCCCTGTGCTGAGCTGTGCTGCACTGACGGTGGCTTTTTAGCATGAGCTGGGGCAGAGCAGCTGCCACTGACACTGCTGTTGCTGTGCCTGCGTGGACAAGCTTGTGAGTTTAAGCAGTGAGGGAAGTCTTGAAAAGTCTGTAAGTCAGATATTTCTACAGACTCTAAAAGCCTTAAAGTTTACTCACAGTGCATGGCTGTGCTATTTCCCTGTAGTCTGTGGTTCCTATCAGGTTTTTTGGTGTGGGGTGTTTTTTGGGGTTTTTTAAATTTTTTTTCTCTGGAGTGGGTGCTCTTCCCCAAACTCTTACATCAGAGAAAATAATTAGAGTTTGAGAATGCAGGGAGCTTGTGATACGCTGCAATCCTCCTTCAGTATTGCAGAAGTCTGTTTCCAAGAAACACCAGGAACTGCCTGTTCCTTTGGGTGCTTCCAGAGGGGGTTGTGACTTCTGCCCTGCTTTAAGTGCCTGAAGTAGGGCACCTGGGTACTCCTTTTGAGAAAGAAGAGGTTCGTGTTTGTTTCAGTGTTACATTGGAACCTGCATTTAATGTAGGCTGTTGTCTCTTGTGGTCAGAGTCCTGTGAAGGTGCTGTTATCTCAGCAGCCTTTTCCAGGAGAGAATGGGAATAACCCTGGGAGCACTGCAAACAAGGAATGAAATCAGTTTATGCTGTTTAACTTGGGACAACAGTGGACAGTCAGGAGCAAATATTGTGTTCCCCTGTGTCTTCTTGGGTTGGATATCTGAGCATTCCTTGGCTCAGAGCTGACTTTCTTCACCCCCTCAGGACTTACTGGAATGTCTCCACAATCTCCAGATCAGAGCAGAGGGTGCAGATTCCTGTGTGGCTGAAGGGGGGGATGCAGTAAATCAGTTCAATCTGATAAAGTATCTGGTGCTCCTGGAACCTTGCTTTGTATGCTGATGGTATTTAAAATGCTGAAAGCCCTATTTTAAACCAAAGGTTGGAATCTCATAGTATGCAGCTATGAAATTCAGTATGGTCAGAAGTATCTTTGTGTTTGGCTCCTCTGAACAAGTGAAATAACTGTTTGGAGAGCACATTCTTTGCAAAGTGTGGGCAAGCTATTAAAAACTTAATTGCAAAATACCACAGATTGGTAGAGTATTTGCAAAAAAAGCTCCAATTTCAGCTCTTTTGGGCTTGGGTTTTTTTGAGCATACGAATCAAGTTAGTGGTAGGAAATGAGGTGATACCAGTGATGCTTAGTCTAGGTCTGTAGTTTTAGTTTTTTCTTTTTCCTCCCTTAAAGGTCCATCATAACTTTCAAAATTATCTTAGTTACACATACTCTTCTTTGGTAATAAATGGCTTCTAAATGAATGGTGTTTTTTTCTTTGTTTTGTTGGTGTTTTCTTACTTGTATTGAGGAAGATTAATGGTTCTTGTTTGCATTTATCAAGATGTATTTCCACTTCGTGTGCAGAAATGAGTGTTGTGTCTGGGGAAGTTGTGCTGCAGCAGTTCAGTGTCTTGCAGGTGGCTTTTCTCCTGTGGCTGATTGAAATAATGTCCTGGTCTTCATTTTCCATGACATTTACTTTGTTCTGCAGGCTCTCAAATACAAGTCCCCCTGGCTGAACTGTTGGGAGAGAAAGATTGATTCCATGAAATTGCTGGGGTTCCCTGCCTCTGCTGTTTGTCCCGTGTTGCCAGTGGCTGCGAGGCAGGTTGCTGCTGACTGCAGAGTTTGGTTGTGGATCTGCTGAGCTCCTCATTCCTGCAGAGCCTTTTTTGTCTTTGTCACTTAGCTGGTGAAAGCAGTCACAGACCTGTAGGACTTGTTCATAGCAAAAGGTGTTTTGCTGCCTTCCTTGCCCTTTCACAGCTTTTATCGTTTTAAGCTCATTAATCTGCAGTCAGTTGCTCTGTGATGAAGAAGGTGATTTTCAGCAAACAGGTGCCTCTTCCCCAGTCACAGGCCTGCTCTGCTGGCTCAAACCCCTCCTCTTGCACAGGCCTATCTGAAGCCATCTGTGAATGTTTTGAGTAGGGGATTGTCACCTGGCAGGGACAGTGACATCTTCTTTCCCCTCTTAGCTGTTGGGCACTGGCACATCTGCACTGTTGGTAACACAGCCCTCTGGGATCTGTCGGTGGTTACCCTGGAGGGAGGGCTTGGAATTGGTGCACTGGTGGTAAATTCCTTTTATTTTCCCTTTGCTTCAAATTCCTCTGTCTTGCAGGTGCCAAATGTAAACTGTTCTGAACTGCTTCACTCTTGAGTGTTCAGAAATAGGTCTTGTTTTAGGAGAATTTATGAAATTAATCATTTTGAGGACAGATGTGTTTTAACTGAAGCTGTGTGTCAGTGTTGTATGAAGTCTTTGGAAAGGAAGGCCTAAGCTGTTTCTCTCTGATCAAATTGTGGGAAAACTCCTCTTACCTTCATATTTTGGAATTTTTTTTAGCTGTAAGTTGTAGGATTAATTTTTCTTACCAGTTGTTTGTTTTCTACTTGATTTTTATGTCTGTCAGAACAGTTATCCACAGCTTCACTATATCTGATAGTTTTCTGCAGCCTTCATCACAATTACTTGAAGAGTTTCAGCCAAATCAGAAGTGGATGGTCTTCCACATGAAACTATGCTGCAATTTCAAAACCACCTGCACTTCTGAATTTCAGTGTGTTCCTTTTCAAAAGCAGAAGGTTCATCAGCAGAGCATGGCGAATTTGTGTAGCGGTGAGTGTAGTGAACCATCCAGATAGGGCTGAGCAGGGCTTCTGCTTCAGTGGGCAACCACAGTAAGAGCCTGCCCTGAGAAGAGTAAAGATTCCCCCACCCACCCCTGCTGCTCTTTCTGAGCTTGTAGCCTTTGCTTTTGGGTTTGTGCACGTTAAGCTGGAAAGTTCGTGGTGTTATTAGAGAAAATAGCTTTTAAGCTGCATTAATGATAAGACAAAGAGTCATGCTTAAGTTCCTTTGTTCTTGATGAGATTTAATAGCAGGTGGTGTTTTGAGTCATGCTTACAAAAATGGAACTATTGAAAACTTCAGTATCCATGTAAGTCAGCAGCTGTGGGTTATGTGTTTGCAACAATCTCTTCATTTGAAGATCTGCCTTGTACCTGAGACAATGTCTCTGGGGCCTGATCTCATTTGGGCATTAGGTCTGCTCGGTTCTGAGTCAGCATTCCAATCCCACTCCTGGGTCACAAGGCAGGGAAAGATAGATTAGTATGTGCAAAAACTGCTGTACTTCCACTGGGTGTACACTGCAAGTCAATTAAACTCAAGGGGAATTTTGCTCTCTGTAAATTAACACTTGGTTTCTTTGTTGGTTTTTCTTTTTTAATGGTTAACAGAGGTGCTGTGCCATTTGGCAATTTATCTTTATTGTGAGCTCTATCCTTTCAGCTAAAGAAGCCTGTTGAATTAATCTGCAAAATGTTAGAAGTCAGAAGAAAAAAAACTACTGCTAGTAGTGTTGATAAGGTTATTACCTTGACTTCTCCCAGACTGGCTGGTCTCTCATGGGTTTGTGTTCTGAGTGCCCTGGCAGAGTTTGCTGGCAGTAGCTGAGTGATGCATCCTGTTTCACAGGACATGCTCTGCTGCAGGAGGGATCAGGTTTTCCTGTGGGTGCATGCACACGCACAAAATGAGTTCTCAGTCCCCTCCCTAGCTTGGAGGGCTTTTGGGAGACTTGAGGCGTCTTGTTGGAGTTCGGGAGTAGACCAAGAAGAATTTTGGAAAATAAGTAAGTAAGACATTGGACACAGGTCATGTCAGAGTAACTTAAATCTGAGCTGCCAATCTGCATTCTTCTGAAAGCTGTGTTTGTGACCTGATAAAGCCTGATTTCTTGCATGAAATCTCTCAATAGATTAAGGCAAGAAATACATGCCTTCTGTGCTTTTTGTGCTAAAGCAGTTATTCATGCATTTGTGAGGGTAGACCTTTGTGTTTTAAAATGCCAATTCACAGCCATTGCAGTCTTTCCTTTTCTGCCCCCAAGGAGTTACTGCTGTTCCGCGCAGCTCACCCGAGGTGCCCCCCAAGTGGAAGTGAAATGGGAAACAAATGCCTGTGCCTGTGTAATGAAGGAGTGGGATGATGCTCTGTAATATTTGATGTTTCTGGTGTATTTTTATGAAGTACCAGGGAGTCCTTATATTTCTAAAGAGAGGTACTGGAGTTAAGAGCATGAGAATTTCACCATGAAATGATTGAAACCCCTTTTCAGAAATATAAATGGCTCAAAGTATTTGCATAACTATTTTTTCCGAGTGAGAGCTAAGTAATAAGGCCATAGAAGTCTGCTAACGTTGTCGCTATGATATTTTATGAAAAACCTTTTTGCTAGGATTTTGTCCTGAGAAGCTGAGGAGTCTAAAGAAAGAGATGTAAACAATAACTCTCTGCTGCTGTGGAATGCAGCAGGTGTGTCTGTGATTGGTGCATGTTGGTTGTTTCTAATTAATGGCCACTCACAGTCAGCTGGCTCGGACTCTGCGAGAGTCACAAGCTTTTGTTATCATTTCTTTCTATTCCTTTCTAGCCTTCTGATGGATCTTTTCTCTCTGTTCTTTTTAGTATAGTTTTAGTATATCATTTTAATATATATCATAATACAATAAATCAGCCTTCTGAAACATGGAGTCAAGATTCTTGTCTCTTCACCCATCCCGGGAGCCCCCGTCGGTTCGACCATATAACATTTCATTCATGCTCTGAAATGAGCCTGCTGTGCATAGGGTGGGACAGAGGTTTGCTGGAAAACTCAATACAAACAGGTAACTACATGATGGGATGGGAATTTGTGTGAGAAGCTTATGCCTAAGATAAGGCATAAGCTGAAATGTCAGACTTTGTACCTGCTACAATATGTGGTTATTACCATTTTCATACCCTACATCCAATTCTTTGTTTTCCACTAACTGCAGCTGCTTCTGCCTGTCTTGAAGGCTTTCATTTAGTATAGAGGAAAGATGTTACCTCAAAAAGAAGAGAAATTACTGAGGTGCTTTGGGGCTGAGACAGAGGTGGAGCACCTTACTTGCTCATGTCCATAATACTATGTCAGATCCTACAAGTACATTGTGCACTG
>VYZP01038749.1:0-22906 GCA_013400635.1 Hypocryptadius cinnamomeus | reverse complement strand
AAAAAATTTATTTTAAAAAAGCAAAGCTCATGTGGGTAAACACAGGAGTACTGATAGATACATACTACGTGCAGCCAGCAGGGTTTGTGTTCTGTGCTAGAACAGGGAGGCCTTGGCTGGTGTCTGTGGGCCCTGAGCTTGACACAAACCAAAAATCACAGTACAAGGTGACAGGCAGAGGGTATGGCTTGAGGGGGAGCGTGGGGGTTGTGGCCTGTGTGTGGATGTTCCAGCTGGGGTGGGATGGGCACGCTTCCCTCTAGAGCGAGTGATAGCAGCTATTTTGTGGTGTGAGCTTAGCAACCCAAGGCTTGCGTGTGTTTCACAAGCTTCAGGGTGTCTGACCCAAAGATAACCACGCTCAAAGGTGTCAGAATGTACCAGAAGAACCACTGCAGGCTCATGGGGGTAGTGCTTGGGACAGGCAGGGATTTGGGGAGGTGCTCTGCAACATCTCAACGCACTTCTCTGCTGTAGCTCCCGGGAGCTGCCTCTGCCAAGCTTGGGGTGATAGCTGTGCTTTTGACTGGTACCTCTGAGGGACCAGACTTGGGAGTATTTCAATAAATTTGTGCCCAAGTCAGCCCCAGTTCTGTGACACAAAAACGTGGTGTTTGTTGGGCACAGTGTCACATTCTTATGGTCTGCATTTGTTTGAATGGGCCCCAGAGGAAAAAGGGTTTTGAGTTTTCTTATCTGTGCTCCTCTGATATTTTGTAGCTTGTGGTAAAGGATGTATGCTTGTTTTTATGTTTTCCCCTAAAAATATTTCTGCTTCAGTGGCACTTTAAATGTTTGAAGGGTTTCCCCCTCCCTTATTACTCAATTTAATTGGAATTATGGTGCCTATCAAAAAGTATTACTGCAAGGTGACCTGGAAATAATAATTTCCTTTCATCTGTACCAAACATTTGAAGATCATTAAAATGTCACAAATAAAAAGGGTTTTAGTCACAAAGAAATGCTTTTATATGAGCACAGTAAAATATGAGATTTCATTATACACAAAAGGGCTATGTTTTGTATTCCTTTTTCACAGAGGAAACCTCCAACACATGTGGAATGCATGGCAGGATGTAGGACCCTCTAAGGGCTGTATACAGATATGTGAAGGGAAAGAGGAGGGGGAGAGAGGGGAGAAAAAAAAATCCAACAAAAAAAGGAAGGCACAGTGGTTGTGAGGAAACGACCCCTTTCAGTAAAAAATAGAGCATGTGCTCTGGGTCTGCGGGAGGTTTTGTGCAGGGATCTCACTTTGCATGTGCGCACATTCCTCTGAATCAGACAGGTGTTAAAGTGAAATGGTGCCCAGGGGACACAGCACCCTCCCGTGCTATCAGCAGCCCAAGCACATGACGGATCCAAAGGCAGCCAAGCACAACTGCTGAGGGCTTTGCCAAGGGGTTTAGATGCCAAATGCTGAGAGAGAGTATCCTTGCCAGCCTGCCACCTTTAGGCCATGTGGCTGCTGCTGGCATGGAGCTGCCTTTGTAATGTGCTGGAAAGAATGGAACCAGAAACTGTCTTAATAGTTCCGTGTGAATGAAGCTCTCTTGTTGTTGTGAATATAAAATATTAATTACCTTACAAATGTGTTTGAGTGGTTGTACATGACTTTGGCACCTGACCAGACTGGCAGTGGTGAAATCAGAGGATTGCCTCCCGGCAGCCAGAGTTATTTATCCCCCTGCCCCTCCCCAGCATCACACTTTAAATAAGAGGGGAACTATTTGAAAACAGTTGACATCTGGGGGAAGATGTTCATCGGCTCCTGGGATTTGGATCAGTCCCTGAGCTGGTGCCTGAAGAGTGGTTTTAACCCATGCTGTAATCTTCTGGCACCTGTTGCAGTTTTTGGCAGTGGCACAGGACAGCTTTGATTGCACTGAGACTGAAGTAGTGAACATATGCCTAATGCCCATCCCAGAAAGAATTACTTAGTGCCCTCAATGCCTTTCCTATTGTTTTCTTTTCCACTTTCTCTTCTCTTATTCATCAAGCTGCTGTTAATAGTTATCATTACATGCAGGCAAGCACCCACCAGCATCTTCAAACAAATCAAGGATAAAGCAAGAGGCAAAGAGGAGCAGGAAGAATTCTGTCTTATCAGAATCCAGCTACTTCCTGCATTTGATTTTCAGTTGTTTGTCTGGCCTTGAATCTTTAAGAAGCATGGTAAATTAAGGACTCCAGGAAAAATTACACATATGCCAGTGTCTGAGATGTAATTTAGAAGAGTATTTGGTTTTCTAAACATGCTAATTGAAGTAACCAAGTATGTGTCTTCAGGAAGAGAATTCAGAGGACCCATGAAAGGAAGTCTCTGCCTCTATGTCTCTGTACTGATTGTACATCTGTAAATGGCTGCCATCCAGCAAAGCTCTTAAGTGCATGCTTAGCTCCAGCACAGCTTGGCTACAGCAATGTTGCTAGCTTTGGCATGTTTTGGACATTCACGTGCCTGGTGAGAGGCACATGCTCGTGTGCCCTTCTGGATAACTAACTCTTCCTTGTGTCCTACAGGCCTGTGGCCAGGAGTGTGGGTCCAGTGTCCAGTTCCCATAGGAGGTAATGAAGATGGCAATAGGGTTGCACTTCATCTGCAGCTCCAGGGTTTTTATCCTTCTCTCGGACACCACTGGAATACAGAGGTACAGAGTGCTGAAAAATGGTCTGAAACCTACCAACAACATGTGTAACTTTACCTTGCCTGGTGCCTGTGCAGAATTTAATGGTGTTTATTTAAAGTGATTCCATAGAAAGTTGTGGCAAAGACTGAGAGCACAGAGGAAAAACGTCACACTCAGACATCAGACAGTTAATTAAAATCTGCGCTGCTGCATCACAGTTGTGGGTGTTTGTACAGAGGGATAGCTCAAGGGGTGCGTGTGTTAAAATTTTTCACTGTGTTTGGTGTCTTGTGAAAAGTCAGTCTTGAGAGCTGGGGTGATTGATTAGGTTTGAAGAGAAAGTCCTTGTATACTTTTGGTGGTTCTTGAAATTACAACATAGCTTGTTTATCTAGGGAGCCAACAGAAGACCTTGGGCTTCTTATCTACCCACAGATAAACACTGGTAAAGGCTCTTGAGTTATAATAAATGCAGATGATTTAATTAAATATAATCTAACCACTTACTGAGTATTTCTGAGTACATCTCATTAAGTACCTCTGTCAAAATACCTGCTTTAGGGGAAAAAATACAAAGGGACAGGAAAAATTCCATCAGTAACAAACAACTGTACCCATAAAGTGCAACTCATACAGTAAAGTCCAAGCAAGCAAACTCAATGAAATATTCTTGTGTGTGCAGTTCATAGTCCACTCAGATATCTACCAGACTATCATCTGCATCAGAAATTTGCTGGACAAATAACTCTGATTCTCTCCAGTAGCTTCTTGGTATGCCTGAGGTGGAATTGCAAAAGAGGAACAGCTGGCAAGTTATGTTTTGTTTTTACCTTCACCAAAGCCTGTTTGAATTACAGGGATCATAGTGCATCTCTGGTCATTGGAACCTGCACTCATTTATTTTAAGAAAGTTAATTTCTTGGGGATCAAAAAAAACCCAGATGCGGAAAAGCTATCCTGTTGTGGGGAAGTTCTTATCTGCTTCTTTGCAATAACTGAAAATGGCTTTTAAAATAGTCTAAAGAAGTTCACTTATGACTAGGACCCAAATTTCTTGGGGGAAAGAAAAAAAAAGAAGCAAATATGAGAAATATTTTGCAATGTCTTTGTCCAACTTTTTGCCCCTGGAGGAGGAAGTGAGATATTGAGAAAGCAGCACATGTGACAGATGCTGCTCAAGATGCTCAGCACTTTACTCAAAGATGCTCTGTGACCATCATGTTGTGAGTACTAAAAGAATGTGACTGGGATGGAACAGTCCACATTTACTGTAACCACATCTGTAGCCTCGCCACTCTTACGTGATGGCCAACAAATTCCTGCCAGTTCTTGGGGTATTCCTAAACACATCTGGGCAGTGCAAAGCAGCACTGGGTTGGGGAGCCCTCTGGTTACCTCCAAGTGAGCTGGCATGTCTGTAGCAGTTTGCCACACAGGGACAGCAGTGTCGGAGCCAGAAACAGTAAAGCTCTGTTACTGCCATACAGAGTTAATTAGCTTGGGTGTCACAGCAAACAAACACGGCTATATTGCTCCTGGTTCTGCAGCAAAGTTAATTGAGACTGGCTTGGGGATCTTTGCCCCAATGTGTGGTGCAGACATACCCAGGAATGCACTCCTCTTGTTGACTGAATACTGTATTTTCACATAAATGTGACAGAAAAATAATTGCAGCATGGAAAGAGAAGACCAGTATACATTCACTTCACTTTAGAAACCAAATAAAACCTTTGACTTAACTCACTTCTATACCAGCTCCCTACAGGCATTTCTACAGGCTTTGTTAGAGCCAACCTAGAGGCCATGGAAAAGGTCTTACAAAAGACTAGCCAGGAAGCCAGTCACAGACCCAGATCCTGCTGCTACAGAACACAATCTGCCTCTTGGCACCTCAGGTTTGCAGCTGCCAGGCACTCTCCTTATGTGATCACTGGTGTTGGCTCAGAGGCTGGGGCAGATAGATGAGGAGGGCTGAAGGGGAAACACATTCATCACTGCCAGCAGCAAGTGGAGGCAGTGCCAAGTAACCAGGCACATGTGCCAATTTGCTCAGTAATTGGATTGCTATTTGAAAAATTAAAGTGGTGTCTAGAAAATTCTAACCTCTGCATTTATGAAGTTCACGACTGAGAGGCTGAACAGGAAGAGTGGAGGGGATCAAGCAGAGGTGTTTAAGGAGAGCAAATGTAGGAAGTAATTTGATTACTTTCCAAAGTGTTGCAGCAGCTTCAGAAGAAGCCTGTCTGTACCAGAGACAAAGAGCAAGACTCAGTGCAGTGGAAAGCTTTGACATTATGGACAAGCCGTAACCCATTGCTGACTACGGAAAATCAGCGAGGACTTGTCAGCTGAAAGCGATTTTTATAAAGAACACATCATTGGAAGGCAAGGCTTGATACACTTCTGTCACTAATTTTTCCTTAAAAAGAAAAGAGTTCTTAAAGGGGATTATTGTATATTTTCAGGGTTTTCTCAGAGCCTGTGAATTGTTGCTTCTGTCTACTGTATACATTGCTCTCAAATACATTTGGTGAACAAATTCCATTAATCATAAATGATACTGAATTATCCAGCTACAGGGAAAATTTTTGGTTCAGAAATATACGTCTGCCATGAATCATTTCTGCTCTCATTGCACTCAAATTCATACTTTGCTTTGATTCCAGCAGAAGCACAATTACAAAAATATGGTTACACGAGTAGTCCTTCACGCATTTCAGTATTTTTTTTAGTTGAGCTCACTGTCCATCCTTATTCAGCTGATAACTTTGAGCATATGGGGATGATGGATTATAAATTGTTCCTAAGATAATATTTGTAGTTTAAAGTATAGTCCAGTTGCTAGTAGGTGTATAAAAGTGGTGCCTGTGTTCTTCATCACTGTTTAGCGGAAACTCAAGCTGGAAGCTCTGAATTTAAAATAAAAAAAAAGTAAAAATCTATGGACTCATACTGAGGAAGAGCTATTTGGAACCTCTGTGAAATGTCTGATTATTTCTCATGCACTCAGACCTGGTACAATGAGGTTAACACATGTCAAAGCAAAGGCTAATGAAATTTTGAGTCACATTTCTGCCCCTAGATGGAGTATTCTGCACACTGGGTTGGGTTTTTTATATATATATTGGGAGAATGGAGCTGTGTTAGAAGACTTGAAATGCCTCTTGTTCTGAATTCCCTTTACAGTATATCAAGTGCTGCCCGTTGGGACTAGACTAACTGGGTCCCAGAGACCATTTAGAATAGAAAAATCAAAATAAGGTTTGTTTGTATAATTGATTGAACACTATGAAGGCCACTGCACTTTCTTAGCGTCTCCTATTTGTTGGTGATAGATATGTGTGTTAAAATGTAAGAAGCCTCTGCTTTACAAAGTGTCACTAATTACTGTGAAATATCTCATATTTGCAGCTTGCAGTGCTGGATGTTTCTGTGATTTTCATGGTATTGCCTTCTAGGAGTACACTGTGAATGCCATGGTAACCTTAGCTGCTTCTAAAACATTTTAATAGTGACCACTGTAATACAGTGGTTGTGTGCAAACAGCATGCACCACTGCTTCGGAGGTGTTTGGAACACTTTGTTTTGGTCACAATTGGAGTAAAATGTTGCCAGACTTCAAGAACTGAATCCTAAACTTGCCAAACAGGGAGCTGAAAGTAAGGTCTCCTGTTCTCCAGCTTCTATCTTTGATAATCTCTGGAGTTTCATTGATACATTCCTGCTCGGCACTCACATGCTTAGTGAACCATAGCTCCAGAAAGCTCAGAGCTGCTTGGGAAAAGCACTTGGCTGCAGGCACTGGATATGAAGGGGGTGGGTGTCAGATCAGAAGCTGGCTTTTGAAAAACCTCGCTTGTTTTGTGTGTGTGAGTGAGAATTCAGCTGCAGGCTCCTAGCTCAGGTATGTTCTCATTTAGGCTTTTGGTTTAGCCCACTCTTAACAGGAGGGACCAGCTGTAAAATTTGTCCATGGGAGCTGAATTCCTGCAGATTCTGAGATTTTCGTTTGGACCTTTTTAGATATGATGTAAATGTCAGCAGCTTCCTAACAACTGTTCTTGAAGCTCAGAGCAGAATTTAGAACAGACCCTTATGAGTTAGGGAATTGCACAAGATATCCCTTCTCAGAAGGGAAAGAAAAGGCCCAACAAAACCTAAGCCATCTGACTGGAGTCCTGAGAAATGCTTTCCAGCTTTCAAAGAAAGAAAAAAAGGGTCTTAATTCAGAATGCCAGAATTGTCTAATTAGTCCCTTTAATGCCATGCACCTTATAGTCTGTGCCACCGGATTCGTCCTATAAATGAGACGATGGGCTAATTCATCTTGGCAGCAGTAAACAGACCTTGTGATTGTCCTCCTTAAAAACACCGGCCTGATTTTAGGAAAACGCTTTGACCAAGCCTGTGTCCCTGCTCCCTCCCCCGCGACGCCCCCTCTTTTTCTGAGTGCTGCCTGTGCTTCTTGCCCTCCTTCTTCCCCAGCACCCCAGTCCAGCCCGTCTCACACACAGTGACATACCTCACACATTTGCCACTGCTAACAACAACCTGTCAACTCTTTCTTTGCACCGTGCTAGGCGCCTTTTGTTTCTGCAGCCCAGCAAGCCTTGCAGCTGTTGTCCAAGGCCTGCTCCGACAGCCTGTGATCAGTCAGCTGCAAAATCCTCCCTGAACAACTCCGTATTCACAGCTCTAATCGGGCCAGCGGACTGTTTCCTCCTCTCTCGCAGTAAATCTTTATCACTTGCGCTCTGCTCGTCAGTTCGTGGCGCCAGCTCTTTGGGCTGGCTGTTCGATCCCTTTCCCATACTCTGCTGGGCTGTGTGCTCTGAATGCTAACTCCAGCCTTGTTTAGACTCGGGGATGCCTCAGTGCTGCAATCCACATGTTGGGAAGGTCCGAATCCCAGCTGCCCCCACCTCTCAGTTTTTAAGCTGGATGTGCATTAGGTTTGTATTGCTCCAAAGGTGAAGCTATCAAAGGCTCCCTTCCTCTTTCCCCTCCCTCGGCCCGTTTCATACTTTGTCCATATAAGTTAGTTGTGTGATTATCTTTCTGTTTCCTCCCAGCAGACTGTCGTGCTTCTGTTTAAGAGCTGTCTTTTGGGAGGAGATGAGGGTGAGCTGCCCAGCCTGGGGAAGCTGCTGATGGCAAGGGAAAGCCTGGGGAACTGGCACAAACCTTAATTTGCTTGCATGCCCAGGGCTATTAACCCCCCTCCTAATGGTCCCCCCACAGAGGAGTCGGAAACACTTCTTCCTCCATCCTGTTCCTTACTTGATGCCATCACAGTCTTTTAAGATTTACATCAAAGATGTTGAATTGTGAAGCAGATTCCTAGGAAAAAAAGAGAATCAGAGTTTGCTTCCTTAGTATTCTCAGCTGAGCTGAGGAAAGTCCTTGAGGCGTTTAGGGTGGAGGTTTCTGTCAACATGGAGTTCCTGAGGATTTATTCTGGTGGAGCTGAAAGCACAACTTTATCTGTGCCTGTTGCCTCTTAGGATACAGCATGTAAACTCCTTCTGCCTCCTCTGGGAAAACATTGTGGGTTTTATTTCCCTGTATTTGGGTGTGGGATTGTAGATGATAGTCTAGTTAAACCTCAGTTAAACAGCACATTTTGCAGGGAGACTCAGCTTGCTCTTAGGTAAAGCTTGCTGGAGACCATTTTCAAAAAAATTATTCAGGAGGTTTATTTCAGTTTGTAAGGAACCTGGGAAACTTTTGTCTGAGCACTCGCATGAGGGACAAAAACTGATAGGTTTTAATCTTCTCTCTGAAACTGAGTCCATCTTTGGCACTGGAAAACCCATTTCTCTTTCTTCATCAGTTTTCCCCACCTTTAAGTCTTTGTTTTAGCCGTTCCAGGTGTGTGCATGTGCACGTGTGAGCAGGGGTGAAAATTAACCAAATACAGAAAGTCCTTCAAGAATACAACATGAACTGGCTTTAAAAATGTCGTTTCTCTTAGCTTTTTGAGGCAGCTGTAAAATAGATGCCCCTTGGAAAATCTGGGTTCATTTCAATTCAGACTTTCCACACCTCAATTTCTTATCAGTACAGTATTTGCTTGGTCAAAGATAAGCACATGGTTACAGGATTCATACAATTTTTGCCATTGGTGGTCAGTTTTAGTCTGTAGAGAGATGCCATCCTTGTAGGGCTCTGTTGGCTCCCACTGATGCTTCCAGGTGAGATATGTTTTGTCTCTGTGTAAACAAAAGACCTGTAAACACCCTTTAGGCTTCATTTGGGAAAATGGCTCAGATTTTGCTGGTATTTGCTATCAAAGTGCCCTTCTCAGTGTGTTCTTTGGTGAAACTGAATGTGTGTGAACAGGGTCTGAATATTGGCTCTTTTTCTGTAGGCTGTTCCCAAGGGCAGCAGTGGAAATCTTCAATAGTAGGAGCGTCCTACAAATAAGCTGATTGTACCAGTTCATAGAATGGAATAATAAAGTAGATTGCAAGGGACTTCTAAAGCCATTTTTTTCTGTTGAATGGGAAGCTACTGGACATAGTTATTTTGTGATATGATTGACTTCTATTTTGTGAAACACTGGTGCTTCACCATGCTTGGGGAGAGTGGGATGGGCAACCCAACTGCTGTCCCCTGCATAAAAAGCAGTTGATTTGAAATTGTTCTGAAAGAACTTGATATCCTTGAAACATCCTTGTATATCCTAATTTTTTATTAATTTGTTTACTTTTCAGAAAACTCATTGATAGCTAGAATTTACATGTTGCCTGATAAGGTGGAAGGAAATATTTTGGCTTTAAACTACAACGGAAGATTCTGGGAGTCTGAATTGAAAGTGAATGGAACAGGGAAAGAAGACTTTCTCAAAATTATTATTATTTTTTTTTTTTATTGAAAGCACCTCAAACCCCAAANNGAAAGCAACTCAAACCACAAAATACAAACAGTATTTTGAGTCTCTCCATGCAGAAGCAAGCAAGGATGTGCACAGCTTGTCTCAGCTTTCCATAGTAGATTGCCACTGTCCACATGTCCTGGTTCTTATCACCTGCTGATGTTTGTGCCCTGAAGTGAGGAGTTTTTTTGAAGGATGCAGTGGGTGCTCACCTTGGTATGGTTGTAATTCTGTGGTGGTTGGTGATGTGGGCTTAGAATGGTTAATTGGGAAAATTTCTGGAAGTTGTGACGTGAAGTTTTTGTCTGTTCTTTTCCTCCGAGCTTTGTACCATAGGGGAAGACTCACAGGAGGCAAATATTCCTAATGGGGGAATGTATTGCTGTTTTGAGAGGTAAGTTCAATCCTCATTTTTACCCAGACCACAATGAAGGCTCTGTACCTTTTTCTGTTGGGTGGCTGCTAGAAGAGGGCTCGTTCATGGCTCTGGGATGAACAGGAATTTGAGAACAGCTTGTCTGTTCCCTGTTCCGGATTGAAACTGGACTTGACTCACTTTTCCTAGTGCATCTGGATGCATATATTGGAGCAGGATATTTTATTGCTCTGCTACTTTATTTTTAAGGAGCAATGTCAACTGTTTTTTCTTAGCTCCTCCCATATCTGTCTTCTAAGAAAATCTCAGATGCCAACAACTTCCTGTTTGATTTTTTTACAGAGTTGTTGATAGTATGCTTGCACAGTAATTCCATTTGAAAATAGTATTTTAGACTAGGAATTTTCTTGTCTGATTTGCCTCAGACTTTCCAGAAAAATTCTACCTTGACATAAAGTTTGCACCTGTGGAAGTTCAAGGAAATCTGTTTAGCTTTTGCTTTGTGAGGGAGGGATTCTGCCAAAATTGAGTTTCTGATGAAAGAGTAGAGTAAGCATGGATAGACTGCTTCCTTAATTACTAGGCAATATTAATGCATAATCAGTCCCATCAAGAAAAAATATGACTGAATGGATTTTATATTCCTTATAAAAGTGATTTTTTTGTTTCTTCTTTGGCTACTCAAGGTAAAATATTTACAACTAAGCTATCATGCTTAGTTTTGTGAGTCGCTTTTAGTGTGCACATTTCCTGTACATCTTGAACAAAACCATGCAAAAGATGAGCAGGAAATAAGGGGAAAAATTATAAATGGATCCACGTGACTGCCTTTTTTCTCCCCTTATTTGAGAAGTTAAGAGGCAATGCAGGGCCATGCAGTGTTTGTTAACGCTGATGGAATATCTTTCTCCCTCTGGGTATCTCTTTAATCAATGTTTCTTTATACCATTACGTCATCTCCTCTTTTTTCATGGCTTTTTTGTTTAATTCTGAAGAAGCCTTGTTTTGTACATTTCCGTACATCTTGACGTTTATTCTAAGAATTATGGCCTGATCACTTCCTCTCTTTTCCTCAAAATTTCTGTCATTTTATCTAAGTGCCAGAGCACAAAGATAACCCCATCATAGTTCTCTCATTTTCCCCAGCAGTTCCCCCCCACTGTCCCTCCCTGCAATGAAAAAATGAAAGGTCTCATGGTCTTACAGATTTTCTTTATGCTTATTTTGGCCTACTTGCAACCCAAATACATCATCATGCTATAAGACGGCTCTCTAAGGCTCTTGGATCAATTAAAGTTAGCCCTATTCATTGCCAGTACAAACCTTTGCCTATTAACTCTTTCAAAGGGCATTTGTCATCACAAAAAGCTGTGGAAGCTGTCTGGGTACATTGATTAAAAAAAGGTATTGTTTTAAGGCTGCTGAATATCTTAATTAGTTGTAATCTGAGGGGAGCTTGTGTCTGTAAAGTGATACAGTTACCTTTCACCTACTTGCTTTATTTTCTGAGTTTTTAAAAAAAAAACTCAGATGTACCTCAAGCATGCTGTTTTCAGGGTACAAGAAGAGTGCATTTGCCGATCAAGCTGTAACTTATGACATTCTTTTGTAAAGCCAGATATTTAGTGTGGTAACCCAGAATGCATCTCCTTGGCCTGCGATCAGCCAAGAGCGAGTCAGTGGAGAAGCACTGCTCCTTGCCAGCAGCCATCCTCCTTCTCTTCCCTCAAAAATCCTGGGTCTGTATCCTGGAAATGCAGAAATCCACCCCAAACCTTCAAGCACTTGCATGTGTGCTCAGCTCAAGCCCACGAATTGTCCATTAATGCAGAGTGTACACAGTGTTTGGCAGGTCAAGGTAGAACAAGGTAATATTTTTTAGACCGGTAGTTCATTTGCCACAATTGTTGTCTCAAATGACTTGAAACAGTTTATTGACGTGCTCTAAATCTCTGGGAAAATGTCCTTTTCTGCTGTTCCCTGAATCAAAATTTTCTTGCAGTAGTTAATCATAAAAATTTGGTTTTTATTCAAGGAGACCCTTTTGAAAATGAAAACCAGCACTTTTCTTTGGTATTCATGCAAAGTTTTCTTTGTTCTTATTGCTTTCTTAGTTTATTTTTCTGAGCAAACAGCATAGTTTAATTTAAAATATTTTGTGCAAATCAAACATTTTTTTAATGTGCATTTAATGGAGTCATTGAGATATAGACAGAACCCTTCCAGTCACATGGCTTGATGGTACAGCAATGGCTTTCATCATCTGACCCTCACTCTCTGGAGGTGCAATTCCAGAGAAGAGGATTTGGGAATATATTCTTTTCTTTCCATATTTATGCAAATATTTTCTTACAGGGAGGAGGAAACACTTGACAAAAAAAATAAATATAAGTCGCACTTGATAAAACACGTGCTTTTTTGCTTTAATAAAATACTAGATGCAGTGGTGATAATAAAAATAGCATTTAATTTGTTTCATCGTGTGAAGGGGAGGGGATGCAACTGGTGTCTTACAGGGACTCCCCCTTTTCTGGGATAAAAATTCTTTAGAAAATACCTGGTATACCAACTATGGATATGAAATGGCTCATGCAGTTTGATCATTTGGAAAGCAGGACAGTGCCATGGCTGGGAGCCACCAGGCAAATGAATCCCCAACACTCACACTCAGCTGGTGGTTTGCTTGATGAATTTTATTGTAGGAAATGCCTGCATGCACAGATTCTCAGGGAAATATGGCAGAGTCATGTTAATGCAAGTGGTATTGTCCTCAGTCTCTTATTTTCCAGTGAATAAGTGTACTAGACAATGTATGGCTTAAAGTGAGAATATGTTTATGATTTACCTAATTTTCTCAGAATCCAAAATGGTACATGCATTTCTATAACAGGATGATATTTCTCTGTGTCTAGATCCTGCATGAAGTACTTCTTGTGAGTATTTTATCTCCTTTTTAAAATTTTATTGTTACAAAAATGCTTCAAAAATTTAGTTCTCCAAAGTGCTGTGCAGTAAGAGCCTAATATAATCTCCATTTCACAGATGAGGAAAACCAGCCTGAAAAAGATTAAAGTTCCAATTCAAGGAGAAGCAGAAGCTTAAGCACATTTTTTAATGTTCCTGTGATTTTGGCATAAGCTATTATGAAGAGTTTCTCTGGGATGCTGTCAGAGGTGAAAACAGCAAATGCTCTGTGTTGCAGACAGTACCTCAGCCACAGAACTGCAAATTTTCCTTGCTACACTTTATAAAAAACATGATGCAATGGGATTGTCATAGAGGAGAGAGATTTATTTTTGTAGTTAGTTATTCAATATATATACTATGGTATTGAACCTCATTTTAGCATGGAGGTCAGTGAAGTTCTAACCTTTTCCTTCAGCTTTATAGATTTTCACAGAAGTGTGTAGCACGTTTTCTTTGATCAGGTGCTCAGAAGTAAAGTCTGAGAAATAAATCTGCACATTTCTCCTGTGGCTGTGATAAGCATATGTATTTATACAGAATGGCATTGTGTGTCTTGCTCTCTGTAACGTTTTTAGGTGTCTGTACAAGTAGGAGATTTATGAAGTGTAACTCATTTTTCCTTCTTCACACTGCTCCAGTGGAAGAGCTCAGACTGCGATGAGAAAAAGTAGTACACATTATTAAGAATTCTGATAAAGTAGGCTGAATAAATTTGTTTTCTTTGTCAGCCTTAATCCTGTGTTGTATTGGCTTCTTGGACATGGCTAATTTATTTGGAATTCCATTCTGTTCCCGACAGCATTCCTGATTAGCAGTTTGATCACCCGGAGCAAAGTTACATACCAGCTTTCAACTCTTGTAATCTAGCAGTGTAATTTTTTCAAATGGACTCTTTTCTTTCCTTCTTTGCCCCAGCTCCCGTTCTTTTTGTGTGCAAAGAGACTTTAAAAGTAAGCAGGATAACCTGTTAGTAGAATTAAAAACTTCTTCAAAAATCAATGGAGTTTGCAGAAAGCCCGACTTTCATTTCTGAATAGAAAAAATGAGGTTTGGAGCAGTGTCAGTGTAGCACGTGAAATGTTTGCCTTTCACCACTTATAAAGGGTAACAGTTCTTTTCAATAACTGCACTTTATGAGTGGGTGATATAATCTTCAAGTCGTTTCCAAGGTCTGTAGTTCGCCAAAGCACATTTTGCTTATGGTTGGTTTTAGAAAGTTGGAATTTTTCTTTAGTCGTTAAGTTTGTCACATGGTGGACCTTGTAGGAAAATGGCAGCTTGTGGAGGCCCAGGGGCCTACCATTGGAACTTTAACCTCAGGGCCAAGGTGACCAACGTCAAAGAGGGACACCTCTCTGAATGCAGCGGTCTCGCCCATGGGCATTTGCAGGCTCGTATTGATGCAGCAGGTTTTGCTGGTATCACGTAGTTCAACTGCTGTTTTTTCCTTATATGTACTCCCCCTGGAATGTTCTCCCTTCTCTTGTCCCCTGTTGGTCCTGGCTTACTGTATCGCTCTGCTCCTTTTCCCCCCATATAAAACCCTGTGTCCTCAGCCCCATTTTGTCTCTGTCCCTGGACCCTCTTCAGTGCAATAAACAGCATTTGGAGTTGCACAAAGACGCATCTCTCGCCTCTTTCATCAGCAGTTTAAGCAACTGTGCTTTGGGCTCTGGGAGTGCAGGCACTCACAGAGGCTAGCTGCAGACACGCCGCAACAGCAGGTGTGTCAGTGTTTGCTTCTATCTGTATTGGCTCGTGCGGTCAAAACAAAGCATGACCAGGACACCCAAATTCAATTGTAAACCAGAGGCAGGTTTGGGTCTGAACTCTTTCTGGTACAGCACAGGCAGAGCATAATCCAAGTGATCTGGTCTGCCAAAGACATGGAGTTGCAGGTGAGAGGGAAATGAATTTTCCGTCCTGTGACATTTCTGAAAGTCCCAGTCTGGTTTTTGCACAGTGAAAAGGAAACAAGGATCTTAAGGGAGGCTTGGGAATAGCCCAGAGACAGGGGACCACAGCACTCGTCAAAAGGCTCAAACTGTGGTTTTGTGCATGAGTGCCTTGACTGCATAATGTTTGAAGACTGTGATCTGTCTGGTTTGTACTGATCTTGAATTGTAGGGCTCTGGAAAGCAGCTCTTGGGAAATACTTTGTTGAAACTGAAGCACGTTATGCCAGTTTTCTGTGTTTGAAAAACTGGCATTTTGTTGTAACATTGTTTTGTCAAAAATAGTACTCATTAAATTCTCTGCTGTATTGATGTGAATTCTGTTAATTCAGTGGGGAAAAAAAAAATCTACTGTTGGAAGGAGAGCACCTGAAATTGTTGGTTTAGGGCTAGATCATTGTGCCTGGTTAAATTTGGTGATAATTCCTTAATTTCCTCAGCAAAAAACCCTGAGGTTCTTTCTAACACAAAAATTAGGCATCTAGCTGAGCATGAAAACTTAGCAAATTGTGTATACTCTCTGATCACTAAGGAGATAATAATTACTTGATAACATGCTGCTCTGAACTTTATAATGTAAATTTAAATATGTATCCCTGGTTTTTTTTCTGTTGAGTCACGAAGTATTTTTGTGTTTTCATATTTGTTCACAATTAGGTGGACATTTTGGGCATTGCTAATCTTTCAATTGTTTGGTGCCATAAAGTATCATGGCCTGTATGTGATCTATTCTGCTACTGCTGGGTCTTGTTCTAATCACATTCCTAGTAAAAAATTCCCCTAAATGAAAGGGAACCAAGATATCTCCTGCTGACCATTGCCGCATCCAGCAGCACATGGAGGGTGCTTATGGAATGACAGCAGAGGTCTCATCAAGTCTTTTTGGAAATACAGATGTCTTCGTGTAATCACTTTAAAGACTGAGTTATAAGGTTTTGTTTCATTTCCTTCTAGTCCTTTCCCTTCACTTTCATTGGTGTTTCCTGTGATTTGTGCTCTTCTGCTGCATTTAAATCTCACTTTTGACACCTTTGAGGATGAGCTGGGGTTTTACTAATACTTCTGGTTTTATGGAGGCTGAAGTTAGTCTTAAGGGATGAAACATGTAATAAATGAAGTATCTTCTGTCTGTCCTTGCTGTTCTTGATCATGGAAATGGGCATGCTGAGCTGATTGCAGTGGGAGGAGTGTGTTTGCTGGGGATTTTCCAGGAAAAAACCTGTGGGGCAGGTGTTGACTTTGCTTTGACTCAATGCAGGATTTAATGATTTTGATATGTGCATGTTATCACAACTTAGGTGGAGCAATAATTGACTCTGAATGTCAGATTTTGTCCTCTAAGGCGGTGTCGTCTTGATCTGACTCTTTTTAAGTGGTATTTTGTTTTCAGTGTGATGTGGAATGCTTGCTCATGAGGTTTCACATATGTAACCTGGAGCAAGGTGCCTTTTTGACTCTGATAACTGTAGAAGGAACGTGATTCTGACAGATAAGTGCTGGTCTTGAATTTTTCCTTTCTTTTTTTTTTTTCTAACAAAGAACTCAGAACTTCTTATTAGCCTTGCCAACACTTGCAACTCTTTGCTGCTTCCTTTGGTAGATATCCTGACTTTTGAATGTGTGGAAAATGCAGTAAGTCAAATATCCTAATTTTTAATTCTAATTTACTTATATTTTGGGATATATTTCAAACTGATGATAACAGTGGGTGTTTTAGGATTATTGTTGTATTGTCTGCTTTGCCGCTTGTAAGTTTACTTGGTATTTTAAAATTTTGGGAATGTAGTGATATTTTAGGAGATTGCTTTTTGAGGGAATTGGAAAATGAGATGTGAAATCTGTTGCTTTACATTTCAAAAGTGAACAAGACTGCATAATATGTACTTTTTTTCCCCTAAACTACCCTTCAATGGGCATTTACCAGGACAATTAATTATGTGATAATTTAAAAGCAAAATATTAAATTTGTCTTGGAAATAGTTTCACACTAGAGGATTTTAATAAATATTTATAGCAGAATAGGGTAGTAATATTGGTTGTGTGATGAAAACACATGTTAGTAACAAAATATCACCTGTCAGAAATACTGTTCTATCATGTTTTTGTTCCCTAGAGAGATGACTAGTTGACAAATGATTTTAACAAAATAAGCTTTGAACAGAGAGGATGCTTTTATGGGTGATACAGCACACATTCTTCAGAAAAGGCACATCATTAAAAATGGTGCCAGACATTAGGAACATCTGTTGTGTGAAAAAGTAAATTTGGGAAAATCCAAATAATAATTCTCAATGTATAGGCTTTACATAGTGCTTTTTGTCACTTGTTCTCAAAATACTTTGCAAAGGGGAAGAACAGCTACCCATGTTAAACTGCATTTTCTAAAATCCAGCCACGCCAGTTTTCATCTGGAATTTAAATTCGCCCTGCTTGTGCTGTGCCATTAATTTTCCGTGGGAGGAAATCTGTCCCAGGGATTGAAATACAAGCAGGAAAGCATGTCCTTCCATTTTGGGCAGCATTCCTGTGTGTGAATAAAACCGGGGTGCCAAGCTGACAACCGTGGCATGTGGAGCCAGGGAGCTGCCATTGCCCAGGCAGCTGGCGTGGAAGCTGCCCCAGCTTTGTGTCAGCCTGTCCCGGGCACATCCTGGTGCCAGGCACCAGGGATGTGCTGCCTCTGTTCTGGCTTTGACACCTCGCAGGCACCGCTGGAGCCACCGGAGCTGAGAACCTCTTGTGAGCCCAGGCAGGAGGAGCCAGCTGTTCCCTTGGCACTGGAATGAACCCCCAGTTCATCCCTGGGGTGTGCCCTTAAGTAGCCACCAGGCTTCCCAGTGCTAGCAGAGTGAGCTGGAGCTGGTGGCCAAGGCATGGGGTGTGCTGGATTACAGCTAATGCTGAAATTGGTGGTTTTCAGCAATGCTGCTGGACTACAGACAGCTGTATTGCACCACGCTGGAGGAAGATGGTTGTCACAAAAGATGCACCTTCCTTGGAGCCATCCAGATGGGCTGGTACAAAGATACTGCTTCTCTAAAAAAAATTCAGGTATCATCACCTCAACCAATAATTAATGGTACAGCTGCCAAATGAGCCAGTTGCCCAAGTGAGTGCATACTGTGGAGCCCCTGTCTTGTTGGGGTTGTGTTGCAACACCTAGAGCCACTGAACAGCTTGTCATACTGTTTTTCCTGCTGAAATCCCTTTCAGATGAGATTATGATTTCCTTTCTTCTCATGTGTGTGGATGTAGGTCTCTTAAAAGAAAAGAGCAGGTTAGAGAAACAGCTGTCACGAATGATGTAGTTGATTTTGCATTAGGGCAAGCTGGTAGACCTTTTGGGCCCCTTTTATCCTTTTTTCCTGTAGCTGTAGGTGACCCTAGTAACATATACATATGTATTTATCTGTTCCCTCCAGCCTGCTGCATTTTTTCAGCAAAGTCTTTGATAGTTGAAAGGAGCAGTCCCTTTAAAATCAGCAGCTTTTGGAATCTGTAGGTATAAAAAGACATTGTTTGGTGTGCCTCCTCAAAGATTCCTCCTTAATCCTGATTTTGTGTACTCATCCCTTGGTTGAGCCTTCCTGTCCAGAGGAATTTGAGTTGATTCCCATTCCTTCATAAATGCATGCAGGGCAATATGTCAGACTTTCATGCCTTTTAAGCAGTCCGATCAGTTCTGACACTTTCCACCTCCATTAAGGAATCCATGTGGTAGTTGAGAATACCCTGAAACCCCTGCAAGTATTTGCTTTGCTATGCCATTTAACTGTTTACAAAGCCCAGGGCTTTGCTTCTGATACACATTCAATAAAAGGGAACAGTGTATTTTATTTAATTTTTTTCATTGCAGTGTAAATGTGGTTTTGTTGGCTGTGTAGTAGGCAACATGTTGACTTTCATGAGGTTACCCCAATCAAGGACAGATTTGACCAGAAAGTGATACTTTGAGAGGATACTGACAGTCAGTATTTTGGTATGACATTTGGTTTAATGCAGAATTTTTAAAAATCAAGAAAGCAGCTCTGACACAGGGCTATTGCTTGAACCATATCCAAGTCATTTCACTTACTGCTGATCCTTCCCAATTTTGCCTTCATAACTCCACATGTCCAGGCCCAGGCAAGGAATTGCTTAAACATCAATAAAAGTTTCTTGTTCTCTTCTGAAGTGGGTTCTGGAGTTTGTGCTAGTTTTAATGAAGACTTGTCATCTCCAAGGTTATTATTGTATCCTGTAATCTCAAGGTATTACTGTACCCTGAATTGAAGGGAAAAATAATGTAGAATTCCCAAAGCCTTATGTCTCTGAGTCAGGCTTTAATTTCTTTTTAGACAGAAAGTGTGGTTTCTGGGGAAAGGAACTTGCTAGTTAGTAAGTCTGAAAAGATCTTAACAATTCCAGTAATTACTCATTTCATCAATCCATCTATATTTAAAGTGAGCTAAACCGAGTTCTTTCCTATAGTGTCTACTTCAAATAATGCTGCTTTACATTTGGAGAGCCAAATAAGGAAACAGAGCATAATCTTACAGGAGTTCCATTCCCTTTCATTTTGCATGGCTCAGACTTGCTGTAAAAAGAGCACTTCTTTCTATGAAACCTTTTCAACATATTTGACTAAACAAACTATCTCCTAAAGAAAGTAGGAGCATTTTTTTTGTGTTTATGTGTGTGTACGCTTTGCCCTAGCCTTGGCTCTTGAGGACATTTCTGCATTTGTCGATATACTAAATGAGCGATGCATTTTGGACAGCTTCTGTGTTCTGATTTGTTTTCTTGTGCTTTTTTGTGTCCCACTCTTCCCCCTCCCCTTCTTCCCCTTTTCATTTGTCTAGGGGAAGAAAAAAAGCTCCTCCAGTGTTGTTTCCTGCAAAGACCATTCTTAAGAGCTCGTTGGACAGCGCAGGACTCTTGAAGTGATAGCTAATTGGTGAAAGAAAGGCCCTGATTGTCTTGAGGGAGTTAGAAAGTGCTGTGTGTGCTGCTGAAAGGGACTAGGAAGAAGGTGCCTGGTTTCGCTGAGCAGCTGCTGCTGGAGATGTTTGGAGATTACATCAGCATTGGAAAAGAGGGGCCAAAAAAAAAAAAAAGTCCAACTTCACAGAGATCGAGTTTATGGAGGTTTTTTTCCCCCTTCCAAAGGTCTTCTGACAATACTGTCATTGTCAATATAAGAGTTGTTAATTCTTTATGAATAGCACATGGGGCCTCTTGACTAAATAGTACGTTACATGTCCCAAATCTGTCAGCTGGACTCTTCTCTCACATGCTAGTGAGATCACTTTGATTGGAATGTTAGAGGAATTGCTGGGCTGGCCATGCAGAACTGAATACTGCATTATATAATTAGATCTCCCAGAGGTTTTTTTTTTTCACATTACATCATTATTCTAGCTTAAATATGGAATCAGTCCTTTTGATGGTTTTACTGGTTGTAATTATATTAATACGATTCATTTTGTGGTCTTGTCTTAGTGCTTATATAGATTATAAACTGTCCCAAAGGTTTCCTGGCACAAAAAAAGAGTACTAAGAGACTTCAAAAGGCTCATTCAGGTTTGAATGGACAATGGGGAGAGCTGGGTCAGGTAAATGGAGCTAGAGCAGCTTTTACCTTGGGATCTGATGAGAGAGAAATGACCTGTTGAGACTGCAGCTGAGTGAAGATCCTTCAGAAAGCCTCATGCTGACAGAGGGGAAGGAATGACAACTGATTGCGTCAAATGACTTCCTATCCAACTTGGGCGTGAATTTGCTGTTGGGAACAGACTTGTGGACTTCTGCCAATTAAATGATGTGGACAAGCTGGAAGGAACCCTCTTGCTGGGCAGTCCAAGAATGCTCAGTGTCCACATGCCACGCTGTGGGCTGGCAGGAGTGGATTTTTACCTGGCTGGTTGATTTGTTACCACATTCCTCATGGCTCTTCCCAGCCAGTCAGATCTAAAACTGAATGAATTGTTTTAGCTAACCATAACCTGCCAAATATTCACATTTCTTAGCAAGTGATGTATATGAGTACCGGTACAAGGCAGATACCACTGGAATAATCTGTTCCATGGAAGACAGATTTGTGTCTCAGAGATTGTCTGATGGACTCTGGCTGTGCTTCAGCACCAACAACGGGTGGGGTGACAACACATGTGAGTTTTGATACCAAAGCTCTGCAAGTGACGTTCATGTCTAGCCTGAAACAAGCACCTTACTAGGACACTGGAGGATTTGACTACTTGCCCAAGGACAAAGTGACTTGGGATTTCTTGGTTAACTTACCTGGCAAAAAGAAGTAAATTTTTTCAAATGAACTGCCTTCTTTAAAATAGGTGTTGTATTAAGTCAAACAACCTAAATCTTACTGCAACTCAGTGTAATACTGTCTTTTAAGAGCTGAATTTTTCTACAGTAAAGATAGGAAAATTGTATTACCTTGCCCAAGAAATGCACTATCCTTGACCTAGTCACTCTTTAAAAATGAAAAAAAAAAAAATTCTTTTTTTTTGTTTCATCATTTTCTATCTCATGTGAAAGGGAAGGTTACCAATTCATATACTTATTTTTATATCTCTTGGCAGCTCACATGATGATATCAGAGTCCAGCTAGGTAAAAGCCTACAGTATTCCCATACAGAGTTTCTGGCTCATTCATGACTCACACACTCCTACAGGCTTGTCATTAGTAACTGCTCATCAGCCCTTGTAATTTTGTCTTTTAGAGCCTCCTAAAAATCAGACGTGAGAGCTGGTATGTGCTTAGGCAGGGAAGCAGGGTAAATGTCAGGTCAATTGATTTCAGCATCAGATTTTATTTATGGTGGATGACCAATCTACAAAACAGCCTGTAATGCTTGAAGGTGCATGTCATGGGCTTGAAATCCTGCCAGACAACAATAAATTATATGTAGATGTAACTAACCCCTTGTCTGTTTCTCTGATTCTTAATTTTAATGATAGTTCTGTCCTTTTTTTGTTTTCCCAACACCAGCAAACCACAAAAGGAAAGTGAAATGTTGTCTACTTGATGTGCAGACATACCTTTTATAATGTGTAACTGGAAAAATAGTGACAGTGATCCATTTTTCTTCTTTCAGTTAATCATCGCTATTCTGAGCTGTTGTGTGCAAAACAAAGCTTGTGGAAAAATTGATAGTGGCTTTAAGAAATAAATCAAATTCTTTATTTCAATCCTATTGAAATTGCATTTGACAGTGTACTGTTTGTATTAATTGTTTAAAAGTGTGGATGTAATGAGAAGACGTACAGGTGAAGTTCTGGTTTACTGCCTTTAATGTTTGGGGACATTGGAACTGACACCAGTGTGGAATTCACAAATTTCATTTTTTTATGCCTGCAGGGCAGCGTTTCAAGTTTTCCCTGTAAATCAGAGCTTGTGGTCTTGTTATGGACCATACCCTATGGACTGGATCCCGTGGTACTTATGTACCTAAAACATTTGACTCGGACCTTATTTTAGTCATGTGAGTTGCACTCTGATTATAAGAGTGATCTGGCCAAATATTATTTGGCATAATATTGCTCTGTGTCCTACAGTGGTAAAACTGGCTGCAACCCCAAGAAGTTTATTAGAACATCCATGTTTTGAGGCACATTTAATTAATTTAATAATCATAAAAATTTTGACTGAAGAGTTAATTTAGATCTTGTTGCCCACTAAACTCCTTATGCATTCAAAGTGGTTTTAACAGCAACTTGGTTAATTTCTCATTGCATTCATATTGTTGTTATACCATCCTGCAGGATGTGGGAAGCCATCCTGTTTATCCTGCATTACAAAATTAGGACTATCACACTTTCAGGACTGCAAAATATAAAGGAGATTGAGATCTTCCTCTTTACCCCTGTAGGTCTCTTCCCTTTCTCTTTTCATGGAGATAAGAAAAATCTAAGCCCTGTAAGTGTGGTATGATGTGAAAGTATCCACTGGTATTTCCTGGTATTCCCTATGGAGCAGTGTGCTGACATTTAGATATTTAAAAGATATTTATTCCCTCTTAATTTTTTTGCATTTAAGGATGTATTTAAAAATAAACAAGTGCTTAATGTCATTTTTGAGCTGTGGACAGAGTGAATGAAGATT